>JAVJIF010013093.1:0-126875 GCA_038442645.1 Agave tequilana | reverse complement strand
TTTTTCTTCTCAAAAACTTCAACATAAAAATCGTAAACACTTCCATCGCTAGTCCTTCCTGCGGATACGACCCGTTATAGCTTGTGCTACGAACGGTGATTCGAAGGAGTAAAGTAAAACTTCATATAAATTCAGAGTTTTATCATCAGCATACGAACATGAACGGTTTACTCTAAACTCTCGTTCATTCAAATCCTCCTTTTGAACAATTGACTGGACTCGGTTCCTTAGTTTCTAAAGCTTCCAGTCGTCTCGCTAGATTAGCTAATTTAGCCTCGTTAGCTATGGATGATTCAATAGAATGGAGACCTCCTTTTCAAGAGATGGAGTTTGAGTTCCTCGAGTTTTCACTAGTTGCTTCCCATTGGATGGTCTTTTCAGTTATATTCTCATATAAATCTCATCCTTCATTCTCATCCTTCTGCAAGAATCCCCGTTGGCACATGCTTTCTAAGAGGGTCTTAGTTGAGTAGTCTAAACTGTCATAAAGAATTTGGCATTGTCGCCATTTTTCTATTTCATGATAAGGACATTGGACAAGGAGGTCTTTAAAGCGTTCAAAGTACCTCCAAAATGGTTCACTAGGTTCTTACTTAAATTGCATGATATTCTTCCTAATTAGGGCGGTCTTATGAATTGGATAGAATTTCTTCAAGAAGACCTTGATGAAACCATCTCAGGATATGATAGAGCCAGCCTCTAAGCTATAAAGCCATTTCTTGGCTAGGTCTTTAAGAGTGAATGGGACAAATCTCAACCTAATAGCATCATTTATAAGGTATGGGATTTTCATCATTAAGCATACTTCCTCAAATTCTCCTATGAAGAAATAAGCATCTTCAGACTTTAAGCCATGAAATTTGGGGAGTGTGTTGATGAACTGAGATTTGAGCTCAAAATTGTGTTCACCAACCGATGAAATTTGGATGCAAGATGGAAGTGATGTTCTAATAGGACAGAACCTATCCTGTAAAGATATCAGTTGAGCCATAACCGGATCTGATCTTGGTTTAAACTTGGGTGGTGATGTGATTCTAGTCAGCCTAGATAAATTAGGGTCTCTTGACCACACTTGCATACACAAACACAATCACAAACAAGTTCACCCATAGTCCACAAGAGAAAACAACCAAGCCTAGTCTAAGGTAACATTGACCTAGACAACTCCTAACTGGTTGATTGTCCACAGGAGGTATGATGCAGACTTTGGTCACAAACTAATCAGCCAGGTCAGGGCAAGATTGGTGGGAGGTATCCGCACAAAAGCGATGGGCCTAATTAAGCCAAACCACCAGCCATCGGGGTTTCGTCCCTCAATCCCTTTCCTAGACACTGATTTGACAGGAGTCAAATTCTAACACCTTCCCCCTTAGGATAATCTCCTAGTGAGTTCGAGATGTCCCTAAGGCCAACCTCTATCAGATTTTACTTAGACTTAGGTTGTGCATGCTTGGAGATGGTTTGTGGGCTAAGGAAGGGTAATGACTTCCTTACCTTATCTTGATTTGGGTTTTGCCCTTAAAATTAATTGTGCAGAGTGTGCAAGATATAGAAAAGTAACATTCAAAAGCAAATATCACCCAAGAATATTTTCTAAACTATATGCTATGCATACATACCTTGTCTCCAGCTATCTTCAACAGTAATTATAAAAGAAACGTAATTAGACAAATGCCTAGAATGCAAGTCTAAACGATTTTTAAGTAATTAACAATCACTCATATGACTGTTGGATTAAAAACAGAGTGTGTGAATATCAGATATAGTAAGAATAATACACAAAAACTATATTTTTTAAAGCGATATGTCCTGCAAAAAAGAGTTTTTTAGTAGTCCACAAATTTTCAAATTTGCGCTGCGATTTCTTGGAATTCTGTTTCCTACTTTTGAGAGTAGGGGCACAGAATAGCAAGTCTTCTCCTGCAAAGCTTGAGCGCTAAATCTGAAACTTGACGTCCCTGAAACAAGACTCCAAACTTGTTAGAAAACATTACACCGTTCCCTCCCCGGCAACGGCACCAAAATTTGTTTAAAAAATGAAAGAGCAATGAGAATTACTATGTAGCTTTGAGCTAACGGGTCGTGTCTACGAGGAGAAATGTGATAGAAGCTTTTTGGTATTTTTGTTAAATAACAAAGAATTATTTTGGTATTTTTTTTATATTGAAAAAGAGAATAGAGAGTAAGGAAATGATTAAAAAATTTACAAACTTAGAGAAGACTTTGAAAAATGTGATTTTTTTTAAAAAGCTTGAAGAGTGATTTGTTGTTTTTAATAAGAAGATCTGGTCTCACCTCTTACTACTCAACGATGGTTCTTTTGTTGAAATTCTTAGTACCTTAACTTGATCATAAGCAAAAACTTAAACTTGAGTTTCGAAAGTCTTAAGCAAAGCAAATAAGATTGTTTGGAAAAGTTTAATTCTTTTTCTTAAGAAGTCCTCTTGAACTGAATGTTAAATCATCAAGTTTCTTTCAAGTATGAAATAAAATCAAGTTCAAGTGATATTTTTAAAAGAAATAGAAGTTTAGAAATCCAAACCCATCCTCATGTACCTTCAAGAAAACTTTCAAAGAAGAAAGGCTTAGTTTAAGGCATACATATGATTCCGTTGGGTTCTTTACATTAAAATCATTCAAAATAAGAGATATCAAAAAGAGGGATGATAGTGAGCTCAGAAAACAAGTTTAGTTACTCATGAATGATGTAAAACAAGACATGTAAATAAAACACAACATACCCGTGAATTGGAGTAGAAGGAGAGAAAGATTGATCCTTTATTGATGTCACTTCAATCTTCAGATTACAATCACTATATTCATCTCTCTCACTGGTATTTAGACTAAACTACAAATTAGAAAATAGAGATACAACTTCTCTATACTATCTAACAAAGAACCTAAATCCTAAAATAAAGAGATAAACTTAAACTAACTTCCGGTCCCTTTTTCTCTGAAAATACAGTATTTATAGGCGAAAACCAAACGGGAGAGGGCGTACGAAGATAGGGGGAGCAAATGCTCCCCCAACAAAAGCCAAACAGGATACACCTCCTTGTTTTGTGTTTTAACTTTATCTCCTTCTGGTTTTCCTGTTTCAGCTCCAAGATTTGACGAAACAGCCTTTGATCTTTGGCTTTAACCACTTGATTTAGGAAGATTCATTTTAACTGGTTTTCAACGTCTCTGATTTGCTATGATCTGCCCTGATTTCCTGATTTTGAATTAATTCTGAATTAAATCAGAATTTGATAGGTTTTTGGGCTCGTTACTCTTTCCTATCCTTTAGTAATGGGCCTGCATTTTATAAAGAAAAATAAGACTTATTAATATGATTTAATTAGATAATAAACATGATAATGTGACAATATATATGCAATTTATGTGATGGATCATACACCTAGAGGGGAGTGAATAGATGTACTTGCTAATCTAATGATAATGATGCGGAATTAAAAACTATTTATACAAATTAAAACTATTAAGCTAAACACACAAGGTATAACACAAGAGTGCAGCCGAATTCTCGGTGAAGGGCTCTGGACTATCTCCTCAAGATTCCTCTAGATTAAGAGATGAGGTGCCACTATGGCTCTCTTGGTTGAAAACAAGTGTGAGCAAACAATCCCAAGCATATATCAATTAGGCACAAGATATATCAAGCATACAAAGAGATAAGCAATATAAACATGCAAGATATATAAACACAAGTGAGAGAGAGGGCAATCGCAAATATGGTAGATTTATTTTAAGGTTCGAGCACCCTTGCTTTATGTCCCCGCCTTCAACACTATGAAGGATTTTCACAAAAATTGATCCCACTGGATCACTCGGTGCCGCAACACATACAACGAGTTCATACTAGAACTCTAGACCCGCAAGTCCCTCACTTGTTCCCGCAAGAACAAATACAAGCAAGCACACTAGCTTGCTGAGGTCGCACCTCTTTCAACTCCTCCAACCACACGTCGGAACACTAGGTGATCACTTCACTTGATCACCATAAATACTTCTTCACCGAGACCACAACCTCTATAACACTTCACAATACAAGGATGTAAACTTGTGATCATATCTCTTGATTACAAAAATAACTCTCATAAGAAAGCTCCTATAGGATGGATTTAGTAATGAAAAGCTCAAGTATGTGTGAAAAAAACTAGGATAGAAATATGGTGAAAAACTCAAGAAATCACTTTTGAAAACACTCTTGAAAAACTCTCATTTTGATATAGAAGTATTAGCTCTAAAACAAGTGGAGAAAACCTCTAAGAGAGATGGGAAAATCTGGCTTTGAAGCCCTCTCAAAAACTTATCAAAACAGCCTAAAATAGCCCCCTTTTATAGACTCCCAAAAACTAGTTGTTGGGGTCAAAGTCAACAGAAAACTCTGCTGTCAGTCGACCGGTCGGTCGACTGGCCAACGGTCATATTTTTGACTGTGGCAGCCTACCGATCGACCGCCTGGTCGACCGTACCTGGGCTTTGACCTACCCGTCGACCGCCCGGTCGACCGTGGCCAGATCTAGAGAGCAAAGCTCTTTGGACGGTCGACCGGTCGGTCGACCAGGGCCATAGCGGTCGATCGCCCGGTCGACCGATCCTCAAGCCAATATGGCTCTGCACGTTCTGTGCACATCAGTCGACCGCCCGATCGACCGACTTCTGTCTCGATCGACCGGCCGGTCGACCTGCAGAAGGCCTGGTCAGATATATTAGGGATTAAAACTTGGTCTTTTTAAATTAAATAAAATCTCATAAAATCACATAAATTCTACAAAAATAAGTTCATTGAAATACTTTAAAGTAAAAATATGTGTGATCAAAATTCAACACATATTACATATGTTTTGAACTTTTTTGTGATATATAGAAATTTTACCTTAAACAAAAATCCGTATTTTTCAAAATCAATCTCCAAATTGAAAAATGATTTTTCTGAAACTTCTCCAAATGTAAAAATAAGATATTTTAAACACTTTTGAAGCTTAGTGTATATGGATATGATCCAATACGCATATGATATGAAATATCTATGTTTTTGACAATAAGCTCTAAAATAAGTTTTGATAAATACAAAACTTAAACACATGATATATAAACATCAAATTAAGTTTTTCTAAACATTTGAACCAACAATGTGTATGGATAAAATTCAAAATACGTATAAACCATATAAACTCATTTTGATGAACTCTATTCATGAAACATAAGAATATATACTTTGAAGCTCAAAATCAAAACGGTATTTTCTAAAATCAAAACTATTTTATGAAAACACATATAAATTTTGTGTGTGTATGTGTATGAGCTTGAACAATCCACAACTAATCTATCCTTTACATATTATCTAAAAACAAATTTTAATACTTACAAACACGACACAAGTCTTCATGAAAATCTTCTCTTGAAAATCTTCTTCTTCTTCTTTACTTGGTCCAAATCTCGATCCAATGAGTTAGACTCCTCTTGAGTACTTGATGTGATCTTTGAAGCGCGAGCTCTTGAATCAAGACATGCTAGCTCTAAAACTTGACTTCGAATCTTTTGTTGAAGTTAAACATCGACTAAGATCTTTATCAATATCTGAAACTTATTAAACACAAGATCATTAGTACTATAATTACATGATTTAATCATCATCAAAACTAGAGTGATGGGCCTTTGGGCCAACAATGACTAGAGAAATCAATGTCTTTAACCAAGGAAAGCAACCCCGTGATGTTGAGAATCAAACATTTGAAGTTAACCTCATTGAGAACTTGATAAGTGAACATAGAAAAGAATTGGAATTAGAAACTGATTGTGACCTCGAGTTAGAGTCTAAAGACCTTAACCTTGATCATATTGCAATTCTGCAGTGAATTGGAGAACCCTATTTCACCAAATGTGGAGCTAATAAACTTGACTCCTCCTTCCAGTAAGCCTTACCCTTCTTTAGAGTTTAAAGCCTTACTTGCGCATCTCAAGTACGTCTATCTAGGCAAACAAGAGACCTTTTCTACCATAATTGCCTCCCATTTAAATGACGGGCAAGAAGATAATTTTAAAAACAATTCTTAAGAAATTTAGCAAAGCCATTGGTTGGACTATGACTGACAAAAAAGCATCGAGTACAGCCATAGTTCAACATCGCAATCATCTCAATGAAGAAGCGATACCGAAAGAGACCCGCAGCATAGGTTAAACCCTATAATATAAGAAGCTGTTCATGCTGAAATTGTGAAACTCTTAGACAATGGGATAATCTATCCCACTTCTGATAGTAATAGGTCAGTTATATCCATGCGGTTCTGAAGAAATCTGGTTTCACCATGGTGGAAAACGAGAACAAAGAGTTGGTCCAAACTCGACTTCCCACAAAAATTTGAGTTTGCATCGACTATAGGAACCTTAATGCAGCAACTCGTAAGGACCATTTCCCGCTTTTCTTCATTGACCAAATGCTTGAACGTTTGGCTGGCCACGAGTATTACTATTTCTTGGACGGTTATTCGGGTTATAATCAGATTCCCATTGCTCCAGAGGACCAAGAAAAGACTACTTTCACATGTCCATTTGGGACATTTAGTTATCGTTGAATACTTTTTGGCTTGTGTAATACCCTAGTAACGTTTCAACGTTGCATGTTGAGTCTTTTCTCTGATATGGTATAACGATTCTTAGAAATCTTCATGAAAGATTTCTCCATCTACAGAGATTCATTCACTCAATGTCTTCACCATCTATCACGCGTCCAAATACCAATTGAAGAAATCTACCTTAATATATATATATATATTCGAAATAGAATTTATCGAATATTACATAAGATACTCTATTTGATGTTATTCAGTATTTTAAATTAAATATGGATAGTCTAGATCTTAAAACAAGGTTGTATGATGAATGTATTGAGTTTATAGAATTATTTATATTTTATTTCCTTATTTTTGTGGGGTTTAAATGGTTAAAAACATGAAAATTTCTTAACGGGTCTGAAAGCTGAAATAGTTGGTTTCAACTTAGAAGGCAGTGGTTCAGTCCAATATGTCCCAAAACTTTTTAGTAGATGCTAGGGGTTATCTAAATATTTATCCTTATTTTTACTTATTTTTTTAAATTTATTTCTAGTCAATAAAATTGTTTTCAAACAATTAACGGTTCTGTTTTGTATTTGGGTTGGATTAAAATAGATTAGAACCCACAATATTTGGGTTGGACTGAGAATGGGCTTTTTGAAATTGGGCTTTAGAAAATACATACATACATACATACATACATACATACATACATACATATATATATACACACACACACACATACGCGCGCACACACGCACACACACACATATATTATTTTGATATCTCTTTTCTAGCCTGGCCCAATGACCAGGCCTAGGGGCTGCTCTCGGCCTGGCCGAGAGCAAGCCCAATGATTTCTCTTTTTTTTTCTTTTTGTGTGGCATGGGCCAGTGGCGGCCCCGGCCACTGGCCTGGCCCAATAAGCCAGGCCTGGGTTCTATCTGCACTCGGGCCGGCAACCCTCTATTTTTTTTATTTGGTTTGGCCCAGTGGCGGCCCAGGCCACTGGGCCGACCTGTGCACCCGGGTACGAGTCTGCACCCGGGTGCGGGTCCACACCTGCTGCACAGATAACCCTTGGGTATGTGCAGCAGACTGCTCTCGGCCATATGGCCGAGAGCAGTCCTCTATTTTTTTTTTCAACTTGAAATTTCTTTTTTTTTATTCTACCTTAATGGTGTATTGATAAATTAGCCTGTGTGTTTAATTTAGATTATTGGGGTTTGGTTCTAAAATTTTCTTTTTGGAAGGAAATTTTGAATATGTAAATTTTTGTTTTGATCCAGACTAATTCCTTTTGTTTTTAATTTTTCATAATTTCTTTTTTTTAAAGTTTTCTATAATTTAATTAGGTAATAATATATATTTTATTTTGAAAAGGTTAGGTTTTTTTATGAAGAAAAGATTCATAGAAAGAGAAATCTAAGCATGGTAATTTCAATTTAATTAAAATTTTAATTCGTACAATTTTATTTTATTTACATTTTTGGATGAGATTAGAGTTGTATGAAAAGAGGGATTTTAACCATGATATATTATTAGATTGTAGTTCATACAAATTAATTTAGATCTTGTTGAGATTTAAGTTTCAAAAAGAATTTTAAATATATTATATCATTAAATTCTTGTTCTTGTAAATTAATCGTATATATTCTTGATAGAAATTCATGGGAAGATAAATCTAATCATGATACTTTAATAAATTTTAAATTCAAAAAATTTAACTTATTTGCATTGATTCTCTTAGCCTGCTCCTCAATCTCCACGCCTCGAACACATTCCTCCGTCCTGATCGATTCCAAGGAGAGGTAAAAGGAGAAGAAGAAATGTTGGATTTGGATTTCTTTCTGACTATCGTTCTTCTTTTTTAAAAGAAGCAGGAGAGGAAAGTTATGTTAATATAATATGATAAGATCCTTTTAGGTTAGAATTTTTAGCAATCAGATTGTTAAGATAAGAAATCTGGTTGTTAAGGTAAAGATCCCTAAAGATCTCTTGAAATCTTTCAGTTGAAAATTTGAAATTTAAATTTGACTTTAGGTTTGTTTAAATAAATTAGATCTCATACCTAATCATACGCCAATGTGGTATTATGGTTTAGGTATTAGAAGATGGTAAAAAGGAACATGAGTTCAAAACTTAACATAAACAAATTAAGCACACATTATATATATTTATTATTATTACTATATTTTTATTTATTTTATTTTATTTTATTTTGGGTATTGCATGACAAGGGTATTACAATCTACCCACCTAATAAGAAAATTTCGTCTCGAAATTTGAATTCAAGAGAAAGAAAGGAGTTACCTAATCATCATGAAATAGGTAAGGATAGCGATCGCGAATAATGTCCTCTCGCTCCCACGTCGCTTCTCCCAGATATCACCTACCCCAAGACACCAAAACAAGTGGAATGATCTGCTTCTTCAATTCCTTAGTGGTCTGGTCCAGAATAGCCATAGGTCTTTCAATGTAGGATAAATCCGGCCGAAGCTCCAGCTCAGTATGATCCAAAACATGATTGTCATCTCAGACATACCTTCTCAACTGAGAAACATGGAAGACATCATGCACGTCATCCAAGGATGGGGTTAACGCCAGTCTATAAGCCACTTCCCCTAATTGCTCCTAAATCTCAAAAGGTCCAATGAACCTGGGACTTAGTTTCTCCCGATTACCAAATCTGATCACTCCTCTCGTTGGAGAAATCCTCAAAATACCTTATCCCCAACCTCGAATTCCAGTGGCCTTCTGTTCAAATTCACCCATTATTTTTATCTATCCTGAGCTGCCTTGAGACGCTCGCAGATGACCTTAACTTTCTCCACAGTTTGAATTATAATCTCTTGTCCCAATAGCCGCCTATCGCCAATGTCGTCCCAGTATAAAGGAGACCTACACTTCCTTCCATATAAGGCTTCAAAAGGTGCCATCTTAATCATGCCCTCAACATGTCTTCAAGAATCTGAATCGTCTGCTTGATTGTCCATTAGTCTATGGATGATATGTTGTGTTGAACTTAAAGTGGGTTCCCAAGCTTTCTTGGAGACTTCTCCCGAAGTGGGATAGAAATCCAGTGTCTCTGTCAGACACAATGCTAACTGGCACACCATGGAGTCTCACTACCTCCTGCATAAACTTCTCTGCTAACAATTCTGTTGACTGTCAAAGTTTAAAAGGAATGAAATGTGCTGACTTCGTGAGGGGATTCACTATAACCCATACTGCATTATTACCCTTCTGGCAGCGAGGTAAAGCAGTGACGAAATCCATAGTGATGTACTCCTACTTCCATTCCGGAGTTGGCAGAAGTTAAAAAAGTCCAGCCGTCCTTTGGTGCCTTCACCTGCTGACATACTAGGCACTTTGTCACATACCGAGCAATCTCCCTTTTCATCCCATGCCACCAGAACCATTGCTTCAGGTCTTGGTACATCTTCGTCCCCCCCCCCGATTTATGGAGTAAGCCGAGCTATGGGCTTCAGCTAACACTTCTTGCCTAACCTTCCCCTTTGGTACACAAATTCTGTTACAAAATGGAGCATTCCATCCGCATGGATCTGCATATCTGACCTCAACCCGGCTTCTACTTGTTCCCTGAATTCTTGCAACTTGAGATCTCCACTCTGAGCTTCCCTGATCTTCGCCAATAAGATTGGTTGAATCTGCATAACCATTAATTGGCCGGGAGATATTGCCCTTCGAATCACCATCAGGTCCATTTGCCTCATCTCCTCAAATAATTCTTTCTTTTAAGTGATCTGCAATGTCAGAGATGAAAGTACACCTAGAGGGGGGTGAATAGGTCTACGGCTAATCTAATGAACTAAATGCGGAAATTAAAACTTAATTGCAACAACACTTAATGCAACCACGATTGTAGCCGAATTCCCGGTGAAGGGCTCTGGACTAACTCCTCTTGATTCCTCTGAATAAAGTATCGATATGAAGTTGAGCGCTCTCTCGTGGTTAAGCACAAGTGAGGCACACACAAACAAGCCAAGCATATAATATGAATGAGCAATATGAAATGATGAAAGGCACAATAGTAAAGAGAGAGAGTTAAGAGTCAATGGATCAAACGCAAACAACAAGATTTGTTTCGAGGTTCGAGCACCCAGCTCCACGTCCCCGCCTTCACCCAGAAGGATTTCCAATCCACTAACTTGTTTACACAGGACTCCCACACAGGGAACCTCCACCGAGGATTTGGGGCAACTACAACCGGGAGTACACAACTCCTCTCTCAATTACAAACACCACCTCTACACTTAGAGGCTAGGCACAAAGCCACCAATATCAATCACCTCACAACTTGAGGGATAAGCACAAAGCCAAATAAGGATCACCTCACACTTGAGGGATACAACTCAATTGCACAACCTCCTCTACACAGAGGGAAAGGCACAAAGCCAAGCAATGATAAGGGTTTACAACTTGGTGATCAAAAAAAACCACAAACCATTTCTTTTCCACAAAAACAAGGATCCTATAGAGAGGATAGAATGATAAGCTCAAGTGTGGAAAAAAGTGTTTTTAACAAAGAAAAATCACTTGGGAAAATCTCTAAATAGATATAGAATTTTAGAACAAAAACAAATTCCCAAAAGACTCTTTTCTTTGAAATAACAAAACACTTTTAAAACAATGAAGATTGATCTTTTTGGCACTAAAAACTCTTTGCAAAAACTTGTATAAACACTAGAAACAATGAAAATTATTCCTCTTTAAATTCTTGAGAAAATAGCCCTTTAAATGGGGTATTTATAAGCCCTATAAGAAACTAGCCGTTGGCAGCCAATTATGGTCAGATTTGACCATCTGGTCGACAGGCCGGTCGACCGGCCAACGGTCAAAATTCGACCGTTGCGCCTTCCGGTCGACCGCCCGGTCGACCGGGCCCTGAACCAGAGAGCAACGGCTCTCTGGCCGGTCGACCGCCCGGTCGACCGGAGCAACCCGAGAGTGGGTTGCTTTCAGTCGGTCGACCGCTCGGTCGACCAGCCCAAGGGCTGGCTGCGTGCACGTTTGTGTGCACGTCCGGTCGACCGCTCCGGTCGACTGGCTCCTGGTCCGGTCGACCGTACGGTCGATCGCCAGAGCCTGGCAGAAATTGTTAAGGGACTGAAAAACTTGGTTTTTAATATCCTAAAAAATCCCATAAAATCTCTAAAAATTCATAAAAATAGTTTTATTATAATACTTTGATATACAAACTTGTGTGAAAAATTTCAACACAAATTTCAAATTTTTGAACCAATTTTTGTGTTATAGAAATTTTGCCGAAAACAAAAACTGTATTTTCTAAAACTTGGATTTTTCAAATGAAAATCTGATTTTTTTCAAAACTCATCCAAATACCAAAACATGATATAGAAACAACTTTAAGGCATGTTGTATATGGATAAAATCCAATATACATGAAACATATATATATATATATATATATATATATATATATATATATATATATATATATATATATATTATATATATATATATATATATATATATATATATCCATGTTTTTGATATTAAATCCGAAAATATGTTTTGTTAAAATACCAAAACACCAAACACATGAATAGGCATATCAAAATAAGTTTGTCTAAGATATGAAGCATACATGTATATAGAACATATCTAATATACATTAAACCATGTAAACTTGTATTGATACTAAACTATTCATGAAAACCAGATCGGTTAAACCAAAACCGAAAACCAATATCAAAACATGAAACGTGTGTGTGTTGTGAACTTGAGCACACCACACTATCTGATCTTTACACATGGATCTAAAACAAACTATAAACTATGTACCGAAGTCTTCTTGTTGAGCGTCGTCTCCAAGTCGACTCGATCCAAACCGTGATCCATCGAGCTTGACTCCAACGAGTGCTATATATGAACTTTGATGCTCGGGCTCCTGAATCACCATGTGAAAGCTTCCAAACCATCTTTGATGAAGCTAATCACCTACTAATATCTTAATTAAAGATCTGAAACTAAACATCACAAGATTATTAGTAAACATAACTACATGAGTTAATCATCATCAAAACTAGAGTGGAAGGCCTCTGGGCCAACAATCTCCCCCTTTTTGATGATGACAAAACTCATGGAGTTATATATGCATGGATTAAAGTTAAGCTTCAAGGAATCTCCCCCTTAACTCATGCATAGCAATAAACAATAAAAATATGCAATGAATATTAACATGACAATGCATAGACATGCATAAAACAAGCTTTTGATACCAAATATAAAAATGCTCTTGATACCAAACATGAAATGCATCAACATGCATAAAACAAGCTCTTAATATCAAAATAAATTATTTCTTCTTTACATAAACATGTTCTTAAATAATGCTTGTGATACCAATAAAAAATCAAACTATATTCTTAAAACAAACACTCTTGATACCAATACTTGATACCAATATAAAAACATGCATAATCATAAAAACATGCATATAAACTCAAATACTTCTCCCCCTTTTTGTCAATCATCAACAAAGGGGTCCAAGTAAACAATAAAACATATTCTTCCAACTTGATACCAATTAAAAAAAATATATCAATATAAGTGAACCATGATACCAATTGAAAGATAATCAATATATAAAAATCTCGTTATTAATAAAACAAAAACAATAAAGAAGTATAAAATAAAACAACAAAATACTTCTCCTCCTTTTTGTAAATAAACAAATACAAATCATGCATACCAATTGAAAGAGAACATATCAAAAAAAATCTTAAGAAATGCCAATTGAAAGTAAAAGAGGCATTGAAAACAAATCTTAAGGAAACCAATCAAAATTTTGATACCAAAATGAAATATCAATATATCTTTCATTACAAATTCTTACTTGATACCAATTGAAAGTAAACAAGTAAACATCTTGATACCAATTATAAGTATTTTTCATTTTGAACATATGATACCAAATTAAAATCAATATTAATTTTTTTATCATTTCTCATCATAAAGTACGGGAGTGGAAATCAAAGGTAAATCAAAATACCAATTGAAAGATAAAATACGAATTTTCTCCCCCTTTATGAAATACCAATAAAACGATGCATAAGCTTGTATAAGTACCAATTGAAAACTAATCAATTGAAATATAATTGCATTAAAAAATCAAGCTTAGCATAACCAAAATTTGTGCTCAATGATATAGAGATATAGTATGCACAAATAAAACATATATGAGTATACAAAGAAGAATGTCAATATTGATACCAATTGAAACAATAATAAGATCAAGTGTATACCTCATATTACCTACCACCCATTTCATGCACATGTTTATAAGAATTTTCAATAAAGAGCATACAAGGTATGGTCGCCCAACAACCGTCCTTAAATGGGTAGGGGTTTTCAAAAATAGGTTTGAAAATATAGTATGTTTGAAAAAAACTCTACCATAATGAAGAATACGAACTAGTTATATGAAAAATTTGTAAACTAGTACGAAATCCTTCAAGCAAGGAATAAGACAAAATTATTTTCATGAAAAACATATAAATCACATGGTCACTAAACACTCAAAGTCCATAAAGCCCATATCATACTCATGAAAACACAATCATGAGAAAACATTTAAATGAAGTGAGTGTATAAGTGTAATGTGAAACACATAATCATGAAACTAGTCAATTAAGCTCAAAATTCCTTAAAACATAAAAAACATCAAAACGATTTAATCTTCAAGGCATATGTATGTCATGTACAAACTAAAGTATACATACATATCCAAAAATAAACCAGTCCACAAAGGTATATGCATGAAGGCACGTGGCTCAAGGATGTATATGTATAATCAATAGTTTAGACAAGATGGACATATACATGAAGCTAACCATATAAAAATGGAAAACATGTATAAAAATGGGAATACAAGTCAAATGCATGAATCATCAAAACTAGACTATACTAGTACATCTAATGGGTACAAATAAGCATTCAAGTACAAACATATAATAATCTATTTGTGGCCCACTATATGTACAAGTATATATATCCTAGTTTTAATGAAAACTAACATTCAAACGAGTAATCAAATCATGAAGCATAGAAATCAAAACACATAAACATACATATGATCACTATGTACATGCACATGCATAGATTTAGGACATACATAATAGTTAAACAATTGTGAGAACACAAAGATATAAATCCATATGAACATGGGTGTCTCAAATACTAATCATGTATATCACTATTCTAATAACATGGCATATGCATAATGAACATTAAAACATGACATGCTAGAAATCAACAATAAGATAAGCATGTAAACATAATGGGAGTTAGAGATTGTTACCAAAACTTATGAGGGCAACTCTCCAAGTCTCCAAAACAAGGTGGTCCTCCCACCAAACTCCCCTTGAAAGTGATGCATCCAAATTGTACTCTTTAAGCTCGGAACGCATCCACCTCAAGGCACCATCACTCTCACGTCATGCGAGAGCCCACACCTACATCAAATACAATAGGGGTGGTCTTTGGTACCCACACTCTTTTGGGTCCATGGGGGTTAGTTCCTTTCCTAACCCAAACAAACTTAGTTGCTAAATTTACATCATATATCTTATCATAGCAAAATTTAGCAAGGTGGCCCTTACGTCCACAATGTTACAAGTGTACACATGAGCATACATGTGATGGGTGTGACCGTGAGGAGCATGTGTATGTCATGGTTTGTGTGCATGCATAGATGGAATTTATTTCTTGTGAAACATGGATTCCAAACGTATATGGTTCATGGCACAATGGCTCATAGTGGAGCCCAAACAATCCATATTCTTCTTTAACAAATTTATATCATTTTCAATGTTAGAAGAAGTGGAGCATGCAATAGGTGAGCTAGAATGTGAAGCTACACTAGCATGGCAAACATGAGAATCTAAATCATTTTGCAAAGAAATATTTTTCTTTAAACAATCTTTTAATTCTTGTGAAATCAAATTTATTTTATTTTTCAAAGAATTATTTTCTTTAATCAAATTTTGAAGTTAAATCCTCATTTTTCTTCAAAATATATTCACAATTATTTTTACTTTTTAAAATTTTGTTTTCATTAAGTGCAAGATCAAGTTGGGATTTAAGCGAGTCACTTTCACTTGAAATCTCATCCCTTTCTTGTAAAATAATTTCAAGTCTAGAAGATAAATTTTTGTTTTCTTCTTTTAAACCAAGACATTCCTTTTTCAAAAGTTTATATTTTGAAATCAAATTTTCACAATTTTTAGCAAGTTCATCATTCATAGCTTGTGCCTCTAAACATTCATTGCAATAGGAACTAGAACTAGCATCTAGTTGAGATTCCGATTGTACCTCAAGAGAGTCATTCCCTTGGACCATGAAGCAACGTTCATCGAACTCATCTCTTCTAGATCTCCTCATCTTATCAATAATCTTTGGTAGCTCGGGAGAAGTCAAAATACTCCATACTGCAAAAGCCGATCATAGTGAGAAAACACATGTAAGTAATCTTTATGAAGAGATGCTCTAAGTGCCTTTAAGGCTATTGCATTGGCCTCTATATGCTTGCTATCACTAAGGTAGGATTCCTTGGTAATGGCAAGGTGAACATTATATCCTAGGGCTTTCAAATGACAACTCATCATAACCTTCCAAATATCAAGTCTAGAGATATCAAACATGGGAGGGCTATCCATGAGTGCAAACTATATGTGCGCAAATGCAAATGCAAATGTAGATTAGCAAAATCAAGATCACACTCCTAGGTGGTTAAACCAAATATCAGGAGCGTAGGCTCTGATACCAATTGAAAGTACACCTAGAGGGGGGGTGAATAGGTGTACGGCTAATCTAATGAACTAAATGCGGAAATTAAAACTTAATTGCAACAATACTTAATGCAACCAACGAGTGTAGCCGAATTCCCGGTGAAGGGCTCTGGACTAACTCCTCTTGATTCCTCTGAATAAGAGTTGAGGCGCTATATGAAGCTCTCGTGGTTAAGCACAAGTGAGGCACACACAAACAAGCCAAGCATATAATATGAATGAGCAATATGAAATGATGCAAGGCACAATAGTAAAGAGAGAGAGAGTTAAGAGTCAATGGATCAAACGCAAACAACAAGATTTGTTTCGAGGTTCGAGCACCCAGCTCCACGTCCCCGCCTTCACCCAGAAGGATTTCCAATCCACTAACTTGTTCACACAGGACTCCCATACAGGGAACCTCCACCGAGGATTTGGGGCAACTACAACCGGGAGTACACAACTCCTCTCTCATTACAAAAATCACCTCTACACTTAGAGGCTAGGCACAAAGCCACCAATATCAATCACCTCACAACTTGAGGGATAAGCACAAAGCCAAATAAGGATCACCTCACACTTGAGGGATACAACTCAATTGCACAACCTCCTCTACACAGAGGGAAAGGCACAAAGCCAAGCAATGATAAGGGTTTACAACTTGGTGATCAAAGACCACAAACCAATTTCTTTTCCACAAAAACAAGGATCCTATAGAGAGGATAGAATGATAAGCTCAAGTGTTGAAAACAAAGTGTTTTTAACAAAGAAAAATCACTTGGGAAAATCTCTAAATAGATATAGAATTTTAGAATAAAAACAAATTCCCAAAAGACTCTTTTCTTTGAAATAACAAAACACTTTTAAAACAATGAAGATTGATCTTTTTGGCACTAAAACTCTTTGCAAAAACTTGTATAAACACTAGAAACAATGAAAATTTTTCCTCTTGAAATTCTTGAGAAAACAGCCCTTTAAATGGGGTATTTATAAGCCCCATAAGAAACTAGCCGTTGGCAGCCAATTATGGTCAGATTTGACCATCTGGTCGACAGGCCGGTCGACCGTCCAGTGGTCAAAATTCGACCGTTGCGCCTTCCGGTCGACCGCCCGGTCGACCGGGCCCTGAACCAGAGAGCAACGGTCGACCGCCAGGTCGACCGGAGCAACCCGAGAGTGGGTTGCTTTCAGTGGGTCGACCGCTCGGTCGACCGGCCCAAGGGGCTGGCTGCGTGCACGTTTGTGTGCACGTCCGGTCGACCGATCCAGTCGACCGGCTCCTGGTCCGGTCGACCGTGCGGTCGACCGCCAGAGCCTGGCAGAAACTGTTAAGGGACTGAAAAACTTAGTTTTTAATATCCTAAAAAATCCCATAAAATCTCTAAAATTCACAAAAATAGTTTTATTATAATACTTTGATATACAAACTTGTGTGAAAAATTTCAACACAAATTTCAAATTTTTGAACCAATTTTTGTGTTATAGAAATTTTGTCGAAAACCAAAAACTGTATTTTCTAAAACTTGGATTTTTCAAATGAAAATCCGATTTTTCCAAAACTCATCCAAATACCAAAACATGATATAGAAACAACTTTAAGGCATGTTGTATATGGATATAATCCAATATACATGAAACATATATATATCCATGTTTTTGATATTAAATCCAAAAATATGTTTTGTTAAAATACCAAAACACCAAACACATGAATAGGCATATCAAAATAAGTTTGTCTAAGATATGAAGCATACATGTATATAGAACATATCTAATATACATTAAACCATGTAAACTTGTATTGATACTAAACTATTCATAAAAATCAAGATTGGTTAAACCAAAACCGAAAACCAATATCAAAACATGAAATGTGTGTGTGTTGTGAACTTGAGAATACCACACTATCTGATCTTTACACATGGATCTAAAACAAACTATAAACTATGTACCGAAGTCTTCTTGTTGAGCATCTTCTCCAAGTCGACTCGATCCAAACCGTGATCCACCAAGCTTGACTCCAACGAGTGCTATATATAAACTTTGATGCTCGGGCTCTTGAATCACCACGTGAAAGCTTCCAAACCATCTTTGATGAAGCTAATCAACTACTAATATCTTGATTAAAAATCTGAAACTAAACATCACAAGATTATTAGTAAACATAACTACATGAGTTAATCATCATCAAAACTAGAGTGGAAGGCCTCTGGGCCAACAAGAGATGCTTCTGGCTTTCTGCTCAAGGCATCTGATACTACATTGATCTTTCCAGAGTGATATTGTAGATCAATATCATAATCAGCCATCAGCTCAACCACCTCCTCTGCCTCATGTTCAGCTCCTTCTGAGTGAAGATATACTTCAAGCTCTTATGATTAGTATAGATCAGTACTTTGGTCACCTAACAAATAGTGTCTTCGGATCTTCAAGGTGAAAATAACTGCTGCCAACTCCAGATCATGCGTAGGGTAATTCTTCTCATAAGGCTTAAGTTGTCTGGACGCATATGCTATTACATGTCCATGTTGCATTAGTACACATCCCAATCCTCTTCCTGACACATCGTTGCAAATGTCCATACCTCCAGTTCCACCGGTCATCTTCAAAATTGGAGTTGTCATCAACCTCTTCTTCAATCTTCAAAAGCATTGGCACACTCCACTGTCCATACATACTTCTCTCCCTTCTGGGTAAGCTTGGTCAGAGGTCTTGCAATCCTTGAGAAGTCTTGCACGAATCTCCGATAGTATCCAGCTAACCCCAGAAAACTCCTACTTTCTGTTATTGATTTTGGGGTTGGCCAATCTTTCACTGCCTGAACTTTGCTGGGATCACTCAGATGCCTTCTCCCGAAATAACATGCCCCAAAAATGTCACACTCTTAAGCCAGAACTCACACTTGCTTAGTTTGGTGTTGAGCTTCTCCTGCCGAAGGGTCTGCAAAATGATTCTCAAGTGTTCAGCATGTTCTTCTTCGTTTTTAGAATAAATTAGAATATCATCAATGAATGTTACTACAAATTTATCTAAGAATAGAGAGAACATCCTGTTCATCAGGTCCATGAAAATTGCTGGAGCATTGGTTACTCCAAAAGACAAGACCGAGAACTTGTAATGACCATAATGAGTCTTAAAAGTCGTCTTCGGAATGTCTTCCTCCCTCACCTTCAGTTGATGGTATCTAGACTGAATATCTAACTTCGAGAACACCTTAGCTCCAGTTAGTTGATTAAACAAGTCATCTATCCTAGGCAAAGGATTTCTATTTTTTATAGTGACCTTGTTCAATTCCCAATAATCATTGCACATCCTCCTGCTACCATCCTTCTTCTTCACCAATAACATCGGAGCTCCCCAAGGTGAAACACTGGGCCTGATAAAGCCTTTGTCCAGGTATTCCTGCAATTGCTTCTTAAATTCTACTAACTTCACCGGTGCCATTCGATATGGTGCTTTAGAAATAGGGCAGTACCTGGGATGACTTTGATAGCGAACTCCAAGTTTCGATCTGACGGAAGTCCTGGTAGGTCCTCTGGGAACACATCTAAAAATTTCTCCACTATCGGTATCGTCTTCTCTTGAGTTTCTACAGTAGCGTAGTCCCCTTGCTGCTTCCGTCTGAATGCCTTCGATTCACCAATGAACTGGGACTCAGACTAATGTGGAATCCTGAAGATCACGCTCCTATTTGAAAGCACACCTAGAAGGGGGGTGAATAGGTGTACGTGCTAATCTAGAAACTAAAAGCGCTAAATGTGGAAGCTAAAAACAATTTTGCAACACACTTAGTACAACACACAACTGTAGCCGAATTCCCCGTGAAGGGCTCTGGACTAACTCCTCTTGATTCCCCTAGATATGGGTTGAGGTGCTATATGAAGCTCTTGTGGTTAAGTACAAATGAGGCACACACACAATCAAGCCAAGCATATAAGGATGAACAATATGAAATAATGCAAGGCACAAATGCAAGCAATAAGATATGAATGATATGTATGATGCTATGCACAAATAAAAGAGAGAGTTGAGAGACAATGGATCAAACGCAAAGGCCAAGATATGTTTCGAGGTTCGAGCCCCTAGCTCTACATCCCCGCCTTCACCACCGTGAAGGATTTCCAATCCACTATCTCCCACCGAGGGAACCTCCACCGAGGAGGATTTGTTACAACACTAGGAGTACCAAACTCCTCTCTCAATACACACACCACCTCACACAAGAGGGGTAGGCCCTTAGCCAAACAACAACCAATCCACCTCACAGTTGAGGGATACAAACCAACAACCAACTCCACCTCACCAAGAGGGAGTAAACACCAATCTCCACCTCTACTAAAGAGGGAGCAAACTAATCACCTCAAATCTACAACCTCAACCTCTACCAAAGAGGGAGCAACCAACAAATGAGGGTTTTTCCAACAAGTGGTTCCAAAAACCACAAACTCTCTTTTCCACCAAAACAAAGATCCTAATAGAATAGGATAGAAGATATAGCTCAAGTGGATATCAAGGTGTTTTTGGAAATCAAGTAACAAAGAAAATACTTGGAAAAACTCTTGTAAAAGATAGAGAATGAAAACCAATGCAAATATCCCAAATTCCTATTTTCTTTGATTTTCAAAAACCCTTGAAAAACAATAAAGATGAAATCTTTTTGCACTTAAACTCTTTTAAAAACTTGTTTAAACACAAAACAAACTCTGATATTTTTCTTTTCAAAAGTCTTGTCAAAACAGCCCAAGAGATGGGGTATTTATAGCCCCATCAGAAATCTAGTCGTTAGGCTGATCTGGCAGCCTGACAGGCTAGCGGTCGGCCGGCCGGCCGACCGCCAACGGTCATAATTATGACCGTTGGGCCATCTCGGTCAATGATTGTTATACATATTTGCATATTTTACCACTTCCATACCATGCATATTGTAAATTAAAATGTGATTTTTAATCCTTTTCTCTATTTTTTGCAGGTCCACATTTGAAATGAGAAAAGGCCCAAAATTTTTTAATTAGCAATAATTAAAAGAGATTAATTCAAAGCCCAAAAAGTGAGCCCAAGGTTGAGCCCAGGATCTGGAGAATTCTACGCGCCAGCTCACGCTTCCAGAAGATCCACATGGCTAACAACCTGTAACAAATATGTAACAGAAAGATCCACTTGAACGGCCCTGATTTTGCCGCGCATTCCAGATTTGTGCCGCGTGTCCACGGCGGTTACAAGGCCGTTGGGGCCGAGATTTTCTCCAACAAACGGGATTCTGGAGCCTTCTCTCTGAGCCCTATAAATACAGTACCAAGGCCTGCACGAGAGAGAGAGAGAGATTAGGGTAAAAGCTTGTATTTTGTGAGAGAGTGTTGGTATTCTCTTAGGTTTTTAGCTCTCCCTTTTCTTCCTCCTAGAGATTTTGTTAAAGAGAGAAAAGAGAGTGTTTTTGAGAGCTTGTAAGCAAGGAGGTGACATCACTTGTAAGCAAGGATTAATCAAGGCTTCATTCTTCTCTTTACAACCTCTAGTAATTTGCTTTACTTTCTTGCTTTACTTTTCTTGCTTTCATCATGAATTGTTGTTTAGTTTCTTTTATAATGGATAGCTAAATTTCTTTTACATGGCTAGCTAACAACTCTCATTGCTAACTTCTAACTCTTTGGGTGATGGCTAAATTCTATACTTGCTTTGTTAAGTCTCTTTTGCTTCCCAATGAAGTAGAGTTGCTTTCATTTGGGAAATGCTTGTTCATACTCCATATGATTCATGTGTGCCTCATTTAGAGCCTTGTTTAGAACAAGTGCCTTGATGGAACATGGAGATGGATCACCAAACATATGCTATTTGTAGAACAACTTCTTTACTTCAAGCTAATTTGTTGTTATGCCTTGAATGACTAATGAATGTTGTATCTTCTTCCTTAGCATCCCTCGAGTGTCACTCCTCAAGTCCACCATAGAAAATCTATCTCGGGAGTCAATGAATCAATATGAGGCTACAAGCTAAGACCAAGAAGAACACTCATCTTCAAAACGAGAAAAATACTTGACCAAACAAGCAAGTCATCTTTATTGCCAATGAATCAACATGAGGCAATCATGCATCACCCTTGAGTTTAGTAAGTTAGCAAAGTAGTAAAGTTAGCTAGCCATGGCCTTTCTCATCTAAAGTTTCCTAAACATTTTCTTTACTAGCTTTCTTTCTTAGCAATATAAATCTCCAAAGTTCTTTTGACTTTCTTTCCATCATGCACAAATCCACATATATTTTCATTTTCTTTTCCATGATTTTTACATTTGTTTAAGAACAAAGAAGAATCTTCGTTTTCTTTTCTTCATTACAACCGTAAAACTTCCATCGTGAGCTCTCCTCGAGGATCGACCCGTAGAGCTCTTTGCTACTACGGAGATTAGAAATGATACATTAATCATTTGGAATACATTTGTGTAGTGATCAAGCACTAAGGTTGGCTCTAAACCTTCTCTCTTTTACATAATATCTGTGCATATACTTCACACAAAATCAACTATCTTTTCTCACAATCATTTTTGGCGCCGTTGCCGGGGAGAGCAACGGTTTTTGATTTCAAGTGAAGAACTAAACGAATCTTCTTCTCTGTTGCAGGTTACAGGTGAAGAAAATAGGAAAATTTGCATTGCAAAAACATATAAGTGGCTCTGGGCCTCTGCTCTCGAAAGCAGAAACCAGTTGCCCTCTGAATTGCCGCAGAATCTGGGCCAAAGCCGCAGATCTGCGGCAAGGAAGAGTGAACTACTGACAAGTTTTCTGCAGGGTTGCTTGCTCTGCTAAATACAGCTTCTGCAGTACTTAAATTCTTGTATGCTTCACCATATTCCTGCTAATAACCAACAGTAAAAATTAGTTGCAAATTTAAAAATTGATTAGACATTTGCATTCTAGGCACGTGTCTTTTCAATGCATTTACTTTTACTGTTGAAGAGTGCTGGAGGCAAGGTACGTGCGCATTGCATATTGACTAGGACTCACTCCTTGTTTGATTTTTATAGCTTTGAGTGAACCTTGTTTGTTTAATCGTACACTTGCACAAAATTGACTTTAAGGGCATACCCAGTAAATAAGTTAAGGTGGGGATTTCATCACCCCTTCCTTAGCCAAAAAACCACCATTCCAGCACTCACAATCCTAAGCTTCTAATAAAAACTGATAGACGTTGGCCCTAGGGACATCCGGACTCACTTAGGAGATTATCCTAAGGGGGAAAACTGTTGGAAATTGACTTTTGTAAAATCAGTGTCTAGGAAAGGGATTGAGGGCCGAAAGCCCGAAGGTTGCTGGTTACTTAATTAAGGAACGTCTCTGACGGAAAACCTCCCACCAACTTTGCCCTTTCCTGGCTGATTCGCTTATAGTCAAAGTCTACACTAAACCTCCTGTGGACAATCTAAACAGTTAGGAGTCATCTAGGTCCAGGGAACCTAGATAGCTTGGATTGATTTTTCTTTTTTCTTATTTGTTATTTTTCACTTTCTTTCGCTTGAGTGATCGGTGCACGTTGATTGTGTATGCAACAGTGGTTTCGGGATCCAGATTCTGCTAGGCTTGTGAGAATTTCTACACTAGCACATACACCACTTGACACAATCCCAGTCATGACCAACAACGTTTCGTTGCAAGACAAGTTCTACCCGATTCGCACCTCACTTCCATCTTGCATTCTTCTCCCAAACACCAATGGAAATAACTTTGAGTTAAAGCCGCAGTTCATAAACACTCTTCCCCGATTCCATGGCCTAGAATCTGAGGATGCGTACTTCTTCATTCGAGAGTTTGAAGAAGTATGCTTGATGATGCGAATTTCCCAGTTGACCGAGGACGCTGTGAGACTTAGGTTTATACCTTTCGCACTTAAGGATATCGCTAAGAAGTGGCTTTATAATCTTTCCGTAAGTTCAATTTCTTCATGGGATGATTTCGTTAAGGTCTTTCTTAAAAAGTTTTATCCTATCCATAAGACAGCCCTCATGAGGAAAATATAATGCAATTCAAACAAGAAGCCAATGAACCATTCTGGAAGTACTTTGAGCGCTTCAAAGACCTAATAGCCCTGTGTCCCCATCACGGTATAGAAAAATGGTGTCAGTGCCAGATTATCTATGATGGACTCGATTATCAGACTAAGACACTCCTTGAAACCATGTGCCAAGGAGAATTTTTAAAGAAGGATGAAGATCAGGGTTGGGATCTTTTTGAAGCGTTAGCTGAAAAAACTATCCAGTGGGAGTCATGTTCTGAGAAACCCACACCCACAACTTCCAGAACCGG
This sequence comes from Agave tequilana, assembly GCA_038442645.1. Classification (NCBI taxonomy): domain Eukaryota; kingdom Viridiplantae; phylum Streptophyta; class Magnoliopsida; order Asparagales; family Asparagaceae; genus Agave; species Agave tequilana. The sequence goes on along the minus strand of JAVJIF010013093.1, from coordinate 102,211 downwards.
TTTACACTCCATAGAATCCTCGATAGCTGCAGAAGCTAAAATAACACAACTGATGAAGAGGATAAAATTGCTTGAGTCTAGGGAGAATTCTGCTGTTAATCAAGTCAACCCATCCCCTGTGGCCAGTCCATCACCAGTGGTCAACCCGGGTTGTACCTATTGCCATGATCTGAATCATGTGTTCGAAGAGTGTCCAGTATACCATTCTCAATTTTTCAGGAGAACTCGAATGCCGCTTATACCAGACCCAATTACAACCCATATTCCAAGACTTACAATCCGGGATGGCGAAACCATCCAAATTTTTCTTAGAGTCAGTCTGGTCCTGAGCAGTCTAGGTCGTCATTTCCACATCATCCTCCTGCTCAGTCACATCAACCCAATTTCCACACATACCAGAATCCACAACAATTCCAGCCCCAGTATCAGCAGCATCCACAACAAAATCCTTCAGACAAGAGAATTTCTGATTTGGAGAAAATGATAGAGACCTTAACCAAGAACCAAGCTTCAATGATGAACAATCAGCAGCAGAACATGAACAAATTGCAAATCCAGATAGGGCAATTGGCTAACTCTCTTAATGAACGACAAAAAGGAATGTTACCTAGCCAACCTGTACCCAATCCAAAAACTCATTTCCCCCTGCACGAAGTTGAAGACTTAGGCCCCAGTCAATGTCACACTGTTCAAGTCCTTAGATCTGGAAAGCAAATAGGCAACAAGGTTTCAAATCCACCTACCAAATCTGTGTCAAAGCCAACATCCTCTGTTCCAGTCCAACCCATTCAAGATACTCCTTCTTCAAGTACACAACCATCCACTTCCCAGTCCAAAGGAAAAAAAAAGGTTGATGAGCAAACATACAAGCCTGTTGTTCCCTTTCCAAATAGGCTAGCAAGTCAAAAGATGAATGCTCACATGGAGAAGATAAGAGAAATGTTTAACCAAGTCCAAATCAATATCCCTCTTCTAGATGCCATTCAACAAGTTCCATCATACGCCAAATTTCTAAAAGAAATGTGCACAAAGAAGAGAAAAGCAAACGTTCCTAAAAAGGTCTTCCTTGCCTCAAACATTAGTGAGCTGCTCACTGGTCCTATCCCTGTGAAATACAAGGACCCAGGGAGCCCAACCATTTCTTGGATCATAGGACAGACCACCATTAATAGGGCTTTGCTTGACTTAGGCGCTAGCATTAATCTTCTCCCCTTTACAGTGTATCAGCAATTAGGGTTAGGCGACCTTCGTCCGACCCAAATGACGATACAGTTGGCAGATCGCTCTGTAAAGATTCCCAAGGGGGAGATTACAGATGTGTTTATACGGGTCGGGAAATTCATTTACCCCGTAGACTTCATTGTTCTTGAGACACAGCCCGTACATAATCACAGAGCACAGACACCTGTCATTCTTGGACGCCCTTTTCTAGCCACTGCCAATGCGATCATAAACTGTAGGAATGGCTCGATGCGTCTGACCTTTGGAGATATGACAAAAGAGGTGAATATTTTTCACCTGGGAAAACAACCTCGGGATTTGGATAGTGATTCTTTTGAAATCAACTTGATAGAAGGTGTAACTAGTGAGCACGATAAGGAAGTTGAGTATGAATCCGAAGAGGAATTTGAGTTGGAGTCTGATGATTTCAACCTTGATCAGATTGTTGAGTCGACCGTGGAATGGGCCACTAATAGCACCCCTATTCTTCCCTTACACCAAGAACAGCCAGTGATAGATCCGATCCCTTCTTCTGAGCTTAAGGTTCTTCCTGACCATCTCAAGTACAAGTACTTGGATGAGAAAGAAACCTTTCCTGTAATCATTGCATCCCATCTAACTGAACAACAAGAAGAGGATCTTCTTACTGTGTTAAGGGAAAATAGAGAAGCCATTGGTTGGACCATGGCTGACATCAAGGGGATTAGTCCTTCCATAGTTCAGCACCGGATTCATTTGACGGAAGATGCCAAGCCAAAACGAGACCCACAGCGTAGACTTAACCCAATCATGCAGGAAGCCGTTAGATCCGAGATCTTGAAACTATTAGATAACGGGATTATCTATCCCATATCCGATAACCAGTGGGTAAGTCCAGTTCACGTTGTGCCCAAGAAAGCAGGGTTTACTGTGGTAGAAAATGAGAAGAAAGAGTTGATACAAACACGTCTTCCAACGAAGATTCGAGTTTGTATTGATTACCGAAAGTTGAACACTGCCACACGTAAAGACCACTTTCCTCTTCCGTTCATTGACCAAATGCTCGAGAGATTAGCGGGACATGAGTACTACTGTTTCCTGGATGGATATTCAGGATATAATCAAATCCCGATCGCTCCCGAGGATCAAGACAAAACCACCTTCACCTGTCCTTTTGGAACGTTTGCATATCGAAGGATGCCCTTCGGTCTTTGCAATGCTCCTGCAACGTTTCAACGTTGCATGTTGAGCCTTTTTTCGGACATGGTGGAGAAATTTCTGGAGATTTTTATGGATGATTTTTCCATTTATGGTGATTCCTTTGAACAATGCTTGTACCATTTGAAACTGGTTTTACAACACTGTATGGAGAAAAACTTGACACTTAACTGGGAAAAGTGTCATTTTATGGTCAAGCAAGGAATCGTCCTAGGGCACGAAGTTTCACACAAGGGAATTGAGGTTGACAAGTCAAAAGTGGAAGTCATAACTAAGCTCCCTGAGCCAACATGCTTAAAAGACATTAGATCATTTTTAGGGCACGCCGGCTTCTATAGACGATTTATTCAAGGGTTTAGCAATATTGCAAGACCTTTGACAAATCTCTTAGGAAAGGATGTACCCTTTATATTTGATGAAGAATGTCAAAAATCTTGGAGAGAGCTTAAGTGTAGACTTGTCTCAGCACCGATCATTTCTGCACCAGATTGGACCAACCTTTTGAAATTATGTGTGATGCCTCAGACTTTGCAATCGGCGTTGTTTTAGGACAGCGTATTGATACTAGGCAACACGTAATCTATTATGCTAGCAGAACGCTGAATGAAGCCCAACTCAATTATACAACTACTGAAAAGGAATTTTTAGCGGTTGTCTTTGCGTTGGAGAAATTTCGCCAATATCTGCTGGGGTCCAGGACGATTATTTTCACTGATCACTCCGCCCTAAAGTTTTTAATGCAAAAGAAGGATGCTAAGGCAAGACTTATACGATGGATACTTCTTTTGCAAGAGTTTGATTTGGAGATAAAGGATAAAAAGGGCGTTGAGAATGTGGTAGCTGATCACTTGTCTAGAATCCCAAATGCACCAACGGAGAGAATACCAATTAATGATAATTTTCCTGACGAGCACATCCACACAATGAATGGAGAGCCTTGGTATGCTGACATAGCAAATTACCTTGCTACCGGGCAAATACCTTCTAATTGGTCAGGTCAGGTCAAACACCATTTTATGAGTCAAATGCGGTTCTTCTTTTGGGATGAACCGTATTTATTCAAATATTGTCCTGACCAGATCATACGAAGGTGTATTCCTGAGGAGGAACATCAGAGTGTTTTGACATTTTGTCACAAACTAGCTTGTGGTGGACATTTTGGTCCACGGAAAACTGCTGAGAAAGTACTTCAGAGTGGATTTTACTGGCCCACTCTCTTTAAGGATGCATATCTCTTTTGCAAGCTATGTGATAGGTGTCAAATGACGGGTCGAATCACACAAAAAGACATGATACCCTTATACCCATCTTGAAAGTTGAAAATTTTGACTTGTGGGGCATCGACTTTATGGGACCCTTTCCTCTGTTCTATGGTAACCAATACATTTTGGTAGCCGTAGATTATGTTTCCAAATGGGCTGAAGCAATTCCAATAAGGACAAATGACAACCAAGTTATCATTAAGTTTTTACGAGACCACATCATCTCTCGCTTCGGAGCCCCCCGTGCGATAATAAGCGATAATGGGAGTCATTTTTGCAATAGGGCTTTTGAAGCCCTGATGCGTAAATACTCTATTTCTCACAAATTATCCACGGCTTATCATCCTCAGACGAACGGGCAAGTAGAAGTTACGAATAGACAAATAAAACTCATTTTGGAGAAAACCGTTGGACAGAACCGTAAGGATTGGTCCATCAAACTCACTGATGCCTTATGGGCATACAGGACCGCTTAACAAACTGTCCTCGGTATGTCTCCATATCGAGTTGTATTTGGAAAACCTTGTCACTTGCCTGTGGAGTTAGAACACCGAGCTATGTGGGCTTTAAAGCAGCTGAATTTGGATTTGGATAAAGCCGGTGCTTTGAGGAAGTTGCAGATATCCGAGCTAGAGGAACTAAGAAATGAAGCATATGACAATGCTCGGATAACAAAACACAGAACCAAGCTCTTTCATGATAATTCATTCACCGAAAAATTTTTGTCCTAGGACAAAAGGTTCTGTTGTACAACTCCAGACTCCATCTCTTTCCTGGTAAATTGAGAACCAGGTGGTCAGGACCATTCATAGTGCATCAAGTCTTTTCCCACGGTGCTATAGAGATTCTTGATCCTAATAATGGCAACACATTTACTGTAAACGGTCAACGTTTAAAGCCATTCTTTACCACCGATGTCGTGTCACAAGAAGTTCATGAATTGGGTCTTTTTGACCCAGTTTATCTGTGACCATTTCATTTGTACAGTTTCCCGAGAATTTCCCTGCATATCATTTTGGGACCACTTTTATAAATAAAATTTTGTACATAAAAATAAATAATAATAATAAAAAACGAAAAAAGAAAAAAAATGAGGGACTTTTGTGCTTAACAGTTTCAAATTCCTAGGATTCTACCTTCCCTAGGATCCCATTTATTTTCAAACTCCTTTTCCTAGGGTTGTAAATACACTTTTGACCTAGGGTTAATATTGAAAATCTCATTTTTTTCTCCCTCCTATAAATACTCTCTTCACCTACCCTTCCTCCCTCAAACGCACAAATCCTCTCAGATCTGAAATCCTTCTTCCCGAGCCGACCTCTGTAAATTTTCCCTTCCCCAGAGCTATCTGCACTGCCACATTTTCCCATAACCAGCCGCAGATCCGCCGCCCTCCGGCCACATCTGGAGCTCTGAAAACTTCTGCCTGGCTGATTTCTATCTCTGGTGACAGATCCAGACCCAATCTTCCAGATTCTGTCCCGGGTGCCTTCTGCACACGTGCTTTTGGATTTCCCCCCACGCTCTCCGGGGGTGGTTTGATCTTTCCTCTCTAAAATCCTTTGCTTTAATTCCATTATTATGCATGGCCCCGAATTTGTTTGTGGAAAGGGATTTTTCCAAAATTTTGAATGATAATGGGGGGTATGGGCTCATCTTTGTTGATAGATTACGTGCATGAAATTGGTATTCATTGGTCTATGATAACAATGAGAATGATGCATATTACTGTCCTGAACTAGTTAATACATTTTATAATGCAATCGATCATGCATCTGTGAATTATGACACGCACCACTTCGTAGTTCATATGCCGTTAGGTGACATCTTTGTCACAATTCCACTCATTGCTGAAATCACTGATGTCCCAATTCACCTCCACCATAGCGACCCCTTGCCATTGATAGATTACATGACCATCATGGGGGTCCGCTGTACAGTACAGGACCGTGGGCTCAAAGCCAATACGACCTTTAGAAATGTGCATTGCATTGGACGCTGGGTCCAACGCAACATTTTTGGGCTTGATCATGCCACGTCCTTTAATAGACCCGTGTTACAAATAATCCATGATTTAATGACTCGAAACCACATGGTCTGTTTGAATAGGGCCATCTTCCATGCTATTCTTGACAATTCCTCCCGCACTCGGGGTGCCAAGCATTCCCATCCAATCTTAATCACACGTCTGTGTAAGAATTTCATATCAGACGCTGTTTTTAATACCTTCGACCGAGTGCTTGTTACAGTAGAGAGACCCACCAGCTCATATAATGGTTGCTTGCATGCACTCTGGGCACCCAGTGCCCAGCCTGAGGATATACCTGTGGAGTCCTCTTCGGAGGAAAGCTTAGAGGAAATAGATGAGCCACAATTTTGGAGGCAGGACCCCCCAACGGAATCAAGAGCCTTCATGTCCACCATCTGGAAGGGCATGAAGAAGATCTTTAGGGGGCAGGTTCGTCTTAGGAAGAAGGTAGAGGAGCAATCCTCTCGGTTGGATAGTATGGAAGCAGCGTTGAGACGTTCGCAGTCGACTGGACCTAGCACCACCGCTGGTCCAAAACGACAAAGGGGATGATCTTTATCCTTTACCTATTTCATGCATCATTTCATCTTGCATACATTGGGGACAATGCATGAGATAGGTATGGGGGGGTAGATTCTAACCTAGGATTTTTCATCTTCTTTTTAGGCTTTTTATTTTTATTTTTAGGATTTTCATTTTCTTTTTAGATTTTATCTTTCTTAGTAGATTATCTATTTTCTTTTAGATTTTACTTTTTCTTTTAGAGATATATAAAAAAAGAATAAATTAAAAAAAAAGAGGGAAATTTTTGATCCATGTTTAAAGAATCAAACTTAACTTTAGGGAATAAGGAAACTCTAAACTAAGATTTCTAATTATAAGTCAAAAAGAGGAGTTTTGTTAGATTTTTTGGTTAAGTAATAAAGGATTAGAAAAATTACTAGATTTTAATTCTTTCTTTAGGATATATACATTAAACATATTGAAGGATTAATCAAAGACTTTGTGACTTTATTTACATATATATATAATAAAAAAAATAGAAAAAAATGTGTAAATAAATAATAAATAATAAATACTTAGCCACTAATTAAGCTGGTTAGCTGTGCCTCAAGAAGCATGGCCAGTCACGCCTAAAGATGGTTATGTCCTTAAATTCCTTCGTGGCCTTTTTTACTCGAGTCATCGAACCCTAGGGATGTTTTCTCATCTGGTGCCCTAAGACCGTCTGGTTTGGGAGTCATTGGTAAGAGACTCGCTACAAGGGTAAACTAGAAAGCCTAAGGATGCTAAGGAAATGTAAATAAATAAATATTATAAAAAAAAGAAAAAAAATGTTATATATATTAGTAAATAAATGAACTTAGTCTAAGAAAGATCCTTCATATTTATAGATGTATATATCCTAGGATTGATGCAAAATCCGGTTTTTGATCTTTTCTCTAAAAACTTAACCTAAATTGAAAACAAAACTCTAAATAGACACTTATAAGAGGAATGACAAGTTTAGGGTAACCTGAAACCTATAACTTAAGTGAGAATCTTTAAAACATGGATCAAAATTTTCACTAACCCTTTTATTTTTCATTATGGATTTTGTGGGTGCAATCCGCTGAAAACCCTCAGGAGACAACACTCCTCCTCTAGGGTAACCTAGAGGTTTAACGGCTTGTTGCACGTGCTCAGTGCAATCGTGTCACCTACGAAAGTGGTGTAATAAACTAGTTAGGATTTTCTTTCTTTTTCTTTCTTTTTGCTCGAGGACGAGCAAAAGCTAGGTATGGGGGTGTGATTGTTATACATATTTGCATATTTTACCACTTCCATATCATGCATATTGTAAATAAAAATGTGATTTTTAATCCTTTTCTCTCTATTTTTTGCAGGTCCACATTTGAAATGAGAAAAGGCCCAAAATTTCTTTAATTAGCAATAATTAAAAGAGATTAATTCAAAGCCCAAAAAGTGAGCCCAAGGTTGAGCCCAGGATCTGGAGAATTCTACGCGCCAGCTCACGCTTCCAGAAGATCCACGTGGCTAACAACCTGTAACAAATCTGTAACAGAAAGATTCACTTGAACGGCCCTGATTTTGCCGCGCATTCCAGATTTGTGCCGCGTGTCCACGGCGGTTACAAGGCCGTTGGGGCCGAGATTTTCTCCAACAAACGGGATTCTGGAGCCTTCTCTCTGAGCCCTATAAATACAGTACCAAGGCCTGCACGAGAGAGAGAGAGAGAGATTAGGGTAAAAGCTTGTATTTTGTGAGAGAGTGTTGGTATTCTCTTAGGTTTTTAGCTCTCCCTCTTCTTCCTCCTAGAGATTTTGTTAAAGAGAGAAAAGAGTGTTTTTGAGAGCTTGTAAGCAAGGAGGTGACATCACTTGTAAGCAAGGATTAATCAAGGCTTCATTCTTCTCTTTACAACCTCTAGTAATTTGCTTTACTTTCTTGCTTTACTTTTCTTGCTTTCATCATGAATTGTTGTTTAGTTTCTTTTGTAATGGATAGCTAAATTTCTTTTACATGGCTAGCTAACAACTCTCATTGCTAACTTCTAACTCTTTGGGTGATGGCTAAATTCTATACTTGCTTTGTTAAGTCTCTTTTGCTTCCCAATGAAGTAGAGTTGCTTTCATTTGGGAAATGCTTCTTCATACTCCATATGATTCATGTGTGCCTCATTTAGAGCCTTGTTTAGAACAAGTGCCTTGATGGAACATGGAGATGGATCACCAAACATATGCTATTTGTAGAACAACTTCTTTACTTCAAGCTAATTTGTTGTTATGCCTTGAATGACTAATTAATGTTGTATCTTCTTCCTTAGCATCCCTTGAGTGTCACTCCTCAAGTCCACCATTAAAAATCTATCTCGGGAGCCAATGAATCAATATGAGGCTACAAGCTAAGACCAAGAAGAACACTCATCTTCAAAACGAGAAAAATACTTGACCAAACAAGCAAGTCATCTTTATTGCCAATGAATCAACATGAGGCAATCATGCATCACCCTTGAGTTTAGTAAGTTAGCAAAGTAGTAAAGTTAGCTAGCCATGGCCTTTCTCATCTAAAGTTTCCTAAACATTTTCTTTACTAGCTTTCTTTCTTAGCAATATAAATCTCCAAAGTTCTTTTGACTTTCTTTCCATCATCCACAAATCCACATATATTTTCATTTTCTTTTCCATGCTTTTTACATTTGTTTAAGAACAAAGAAGAATCTTCGTTTTCTTTTCTTCATTACGAACCGTAAAACTTCCATCGTGAGCTCTCCTCGAGGATCGACCCGTAGAGCTCTTTGCTACTACGGAGATTAGAAAGGATACATTAATCATTTGGAATACATTTGTGTAGTGATCAAGCACTAAGGTTGGCTCTAAACCTTCTCTCTTTTACATAATATCTGTGCATATACTTCACACAAAATCAAACTATCTTTTCTAACAATCAGTCGACCGCCCGGCCGACCGCCAGAAACAGAGAGCAGAGCTCTCTGGTCCGATCGGCCGCCCGGCCGACCGTCCCTGTGTCTGCCAAACGTGCACAAGCTTGTGCACGTCGGTCGACCGCAAGGGTCGACCGGCCTTTGGTGCGGTCGACCCGAGCGGTCGGCCAACCTGGCCTGTCAGCCACTGTTCTGGGACAGAAACACATATTTAAAACATTTTCAGAAATTCTTTTAAGTCTTGTAAAAATACATAAAAATTGTTTTAACATTTTATAGAAACACAAACTTGTGATAAAAATTTCAAGACATATATCAACATATTCAAATCATTTTTGTGTCTTGCAAATTTTATCAAAAACCAACACTTGTATTTTATCAAACTTGGATTTTTCAATACATGAATAGGGAAGTCAAAATAAGTTTGTTTAAAAGTTAAGCATGCATGTATAGAATGAAACAACTATACATATATCAATTAAACTTGTTTTGATCAACTATTCATGAAAACAAAAATCAAACATAAAACGTGTGTGTTTGTGCACTTGAGCATATCAACTATACTAAGCTTTACAAATGAATCTAAACACACTATCTAAACTATGGATACCTAAGTCTTCTTGACGATCTCTATCTTCAAGTAGACCCGATCCAAAATTCCATCCATGGGCTAGGCAATGTGTAATCTTGAAGCTTGAGCCTTGGAATCACTTGTGAAGCTTCCAAACACCTCTTGTTGAAGCTATCACCAAACTAACATCTTGTTATAAGATATGAGACTAAAAATACAAGAATATTAGTAAACATAACTACATGAGTTAATCATCATCAAAACTAGGGTGGAAGGTCTTTGGGCCAACAATCTCCCCCTTTTTGATGATGACAAAACTCATGGAGTTATATATGCATGGATTAAAGTTAAGCTTCAAAGAAGCTCCCCCTTAACTCATGCATAAAACAAATAAACAATAAATATGCATGAATGACAATGCATAAACAAGATGCTCTAGATACCAAATGAAATATTCAAAACAAAACATGCTCTAGAGATCAATTAAAATTAAACTTATATTAAACTTAAACTTAATATATGCAAAACATAAATATGCATATATAAAACAATAACTCAAAATCTTTCTCCCCCTTTCTGTCAATCATCAACAAAGGGGTAAAAACAAAATCAAAACAATAAATTTTTCTTCCCCTTTTTGTTCAAAACAAAAATATATCAATGAGGGGTTACAATCAATTAAGATACCAAAGAATTAGATATGACAAATTAGCATCTTGATATCAATTGAAAGTAAACAAAGATCAATAAATGTTATATGCTATATACATTCATGAAGAGGAAGACGCTAAGTTAACTTCCCTACACATATGCATTACATGAAAGAGGGATGTTAAGCTCTAATTCACATAACACACATTATGTAATGCATAAGAGGAGATGTGAAGCTCCCCCTACACACGTGTACCACATAAAGAAGAGATGTTAAGCTCCTCATTACTAGATACACTCAACATGAATCTATATGTGGAAGAGATGTTAAGCTCTCCTTGCATATAGGCAATACAAATCAAAACTTTTAAATTTTTCTTTTTAAACCAAATTTTGATTTACCAATTTAAAACATTCAAACAAACATCTTGATATCAAAAAGAGAATAATTTTCTTTTTAAGCATATGATACCAATATGAAACTTATTTTCTATCATAAAGTAAGGGAGTGGGAATCAAATACCAATTGAAAGACAAAATCAAATTTTCTCCCCCTTTATGAAAAACAAACTAAACACATGCATAAGCTTGTTTTAAGATACCAATTGAAAAACAATCAATCATTAGAAATTTTCAAGCTTAGCATAAACAAATTTTTGTGCTCTAAGATATAGGAATATAGTAGGCACAAATAAAACATATATGTATAAAAAATAGATACCAATAGACATTGATACCATTGAAATGAAAGCATACATACATAAACACATATGAGTATACAAAAGAATCAAGATTGATACCAATTGAAAGAGTTCAATGATACCAATTGACATAACAATAAAAGCATGGTATAACTCATATCAAAATGAAGAATACGAACTAGTTAAAATGGAAATTTTTGTTAACTAGTACGAAATCCTTTAAGTAAGGAATAAACTAAAAATAATTTTCATAAAAGACATGTAAATCACATAGCACTTAAAAACACTCAATATTCAATAATGTCCATACATGCTCATGAAAACATACTCATGAGAAATATTTTAAAAAATGGTGAGTGTATAAGTAATGTGTGACATGGCATTATGAAATTTCCAATTAAGCTCAAAATTCCTTGAAACAATGAAAATCATCAAAATTATTTAATCTTCAAGGTACATGTATGTCTTATACAAACTAAAGCATACATACATATTCAAAACACAACGAGTCCACAAAATATATGCATTAAGGCACGTGGCTCAAAAAGATGTATATGTATAGACAATAATTTGGATAAAATGGACATATACATGAAGTTAAACAAATAAACACAAAACAAGAAAAACTAAATTTTCACCAAAACAAATTTCATTTCAAGGTATATGTATGAATTATCAACACAATAAGTATACATACATATCCCTAAACACAATTGAGTCCATATATATAAATTTGCATGAAAGGCAAATGACTCAAAGGGTATACATGTATATTTTAAAGTTTGGCAAAATAAAACATATACATGAAATGAAAAATCATAAAACAAATCCAAAAATAGGAATACAAGTTTAAAATGCATGAATCATCAAAACTAGACTATACTAGCACATCTAATGGGTTCAAATAAGCATTCAAGCTCAAACATATATAGATTTATTTGTGGCCCACTATATGCACAAGTATACACCTAGTTTTAATGAAAACTAACATCTAAAAAAGTAATCTTAACATGAAGCATCAAAACACGATAAAAATCAACATGATAAACATAAACATGATTATTATGAATATCCACATATTATTAAATTTATGATGTACATGATAGCTAAGCTAACAAGAGAACACTAAAAATGTGACCATATAAGCATGTGTGTCTCAAATACTATACATCTATGTCAAGGATCTAATTAACATGGTATTTTCATAATGATCAATAGACATCAAAACATGCTATAAATAATGATGAAATATAAAGCATGTAAACAATAAATAGGAGTTAGAAATCGTTACCAAAACCTAGAAGGCAACTCTCCTTGTCTCCAAAACATGGTGGTCTTCTCCACCAAACTTCTCTTGAAAGTGATGCATCCAATTGATTTTCATGAAGCTCGGAACGCATCCACTCCAAGGTGTCATCACTCTCACGTCATGTGAGAGCCCACACCTACATCAAAAATAATAGGAGGGGTGGTCTTTGGTACCCAAATCTTCTTGGGTCCATGGGGGTTAGTACCTTCTCTAGCCCAAACAAACTTATTTGCTAAATTAACATTATGTATTCTATCATAACAAAATTTAGCAAGGTGGCCCTTTCGTCCACAATGTGTACATGTGTACACATGAGCGTACATAGTGGAATGGTTGTGTCCGTGGGTAGCATGTGTATGCTGTGGATGGTGTGCATGAAAAGATGGAGCTTGTTTCTTTCGAACCAAGGATTCCAAGCGTGAATGGTTCATGGCACATTGGCTCATAGTGGAGCCCAAACAATCAACCTTCTTCTTAAACATGGATATATCATTATCAATTAAAGAAGAAGTGGAGCATGCAATGGGTGGAGTGTGTGAAACTACCCTAGCATGGCAAACATGAGAATCAATTTTATTTTACAAAACAATATTTTCTCTAAACAAACATTCAAATCATTTGAAATGGAAATTATTTTATTTTTCAAAGCAACATTTTCTTTTAAAACAAAATCAACTTTTGAGGATAAATTTTCATTTTTCTTCAAAAGTGTTTCACAATCATTTTTAGATTTTAAAAACTCATTTTCTTATAGTGCAAGATCAAGTTGAGATTTAAGTGAGTCACATTCACTAGAAACATCTTCCTTCTCTTGCAAAACAATGTTAAGTTTAGAAGACAATTTTTCATTTTCTTTATTTAAAGCACAAGTCTTCTTTTTCAACAAATTATATTTTTCAATTAATTTTTCACAAACAATAGATAGTTCTTCATTCAAAACATGGGCATCAATATGATCATCACAAGAAGAACTAGCACTATCATCACAATCTAAGTGGGGTTCCGAATGTACCTCAAGGGAGTCATTCCCTTGGACCATTAAGCATTGAGAATCGGATTCTCCACTAGATTCCTCCGGTTGAATTTGTATTTGAAGCTTGGAGGTGGTTGTAGCTGTCAGCATGTTCAACACTGCAAATGCGGAATCAAAGTTAGAAGCAAGCATAAGATATTCTTTATTTAATGTGCTTCTAATGGCATCAAGGGCTTGTGCATTGGCCCCTATATGAATGCGATTTCCAAGATAGCATTTCTTGGTAGCCGCAAGAAAAACATGCAATCTTAGGGTCTTTAAATACATGGACATCCTATATTTCCATGTGTCAATGTTGGAGACATCGAACATGAGAGGTGAAAAGCAATCCATGGGTATAAACTATATGTGTGCAAACAAATATGCAAATGCAAACAATATATTAGCAAGTAAATGGATCTCACTCCTAGGATGTTAAGCCTAAGTATCAGGAGCGTTGGCTCTGATACCAATTGAAAGTACACCTAGAGGGGGGTGAATAGGTGTAAATGCTAATCTAGAAACTAAGTGCGCTAAATGCGGAAGCTAATGTAAATTTTGCAACACACTTAGTACAACATGAAAAACACCTAGAGGGGGGTGAATAGGTGTAATTGCTAATCTAACAATCTTTTTAAAATTAAGATGAATGAATGATGCAACAATCTCTCAAAATAAGACTAAGAGCCGAATACCCCGTGAGAGGTTCTGAACTCCTTCCTCCCAATTCCCCTTGAATGGGTTAGAGGTGCGCAATGCAACCTTGTTGTATGAGAATTGATCGACAAAATATCAATGAATGAATAATAGGCAATGATGAAGAGCACACAAGATATCACAAGTAGAGGAAGCAAAAATACTTGAAACAATAAGCAATAGAGAGCAATTGAAAGTAAAGCGAAATAGAGAGCAAGAGCAAAAGACAATCGCAAATACAAGTATTTGTTTCGAGGTTCGAGCCACCGCTCTACTCCCCGCCTTCACCTCCGTGAAGGGTTTCCACTATCCACCGAGGACGCTTACAACGGTCTACCGAAGACCCGAGCACCGAGTTCCACCAATTACAATAACCTCTACCGAAGAGGTGTCTCCACAAGAACAAGAAGAAGGAACAAGTAGCCAAAGTGATCACAACAAGATCACTAAACTCTTTTACAAACTCTCACTCTTTTACAACTTCCTTATAGAATGAGTAAGGGAATTTTGGCTCTAAGAAGTGTAGTGAGAAAACTCAGTTGTAGAGATGATTTTTGCTGGAGAACACAACTGAAAAACAAGCTCAAGAAAGAGTTGAAAATGAAGAGCTTAAGCACTTTTCTTCTCTTTTGAAAACTATGAAAACTTGAGGATTTTTCTTAGTGTTTTGTAAGAGACTCTTCTCCTCTATTTATAGGGAGAGAAATAGGTTAAAAACAATTTATTTTAATCTTATTTGACCTGAAAAAGTTCTCTAAAACCTCAGAAAAAGCCTGCTAAAACAGATCAATAAAACAGATTTCAGAATTGCACAAAAGAGGAAAGAGCCGTTGGGCTTTTGCAGGCTTGGCGGTCGACCGGGCCGGTCGGCCGCCAGCTCAGCTGGCAAAGAGCCATTGGCTCGGGTCGACCGGTCGGGTCGACCGTCCTCTAAAAGAAAACACATTTTTCTTCGGGCGGTCGACCGGGGCGGTCGACCTAGAAAACCCGAGAGCAACAGCTTACAGTCGGTCGACCCGGGCGGTCGGCCGACAGACGTGCACAAACGTGCACGTCCTGGCACTGGCGCCGGTCGACCGTGCCGGTCGGCCGGTCAGCCTGAAACAGGAAAAACAGCAGGATTTTTGAAGTTGGAAAATTTTGTAAAAAATGTTTTGAAGTAAGGAAAGCTAAGTAATATGCTGGAAAGAGTATACATACATGATCTAAACATGATATTTATATTTGTAAAACTTAGGGTCATGTATATATATTTACTAAGGCATAAAACAAAAGTTTTGACCATGAAAACTTGAATACAAAAACGTGTGAGTGTATCCTAGAGCCAATTTCCAAAACTCAAACTTTAACAATCTAATTCTTACATAGGTTCTAAGTACTACAAGTGCTTCAAGAGGGCTTTTCACCATAAGGTCTTCAACACTTGATTCTTGAGCCCAATTTGAGTTGACTTGAGTCCAAAACATTTGCTTATAGGGAATAAACCTTCTAGATGAGTTAGATCCCTGAAACACACTTAACCAATAAACAATATCAGTACAAATAACTAATATGTTTTGTAATCATCAAAACACACTAAACATGGGTAATTGTAACCTTGGGCCAACAATCTCCCCCTTTTTGATGATGACAAAACATATAGGTTATTTAAACAAAAATGGAAGAAGAGCTTGGAAAGCTCCCCCTCAAATAATGCTATGTATCAATAATGCTATGAAAGGCTAAATACATAAGGCATTGGAAACACATACATAAGGCATTGGAAACACATAGTCATTGGAAACACATAGTTTTATCAAAAACTCAAATACATCAAAGTAATACACCATAAACAAACAAAACAACAAACAAACTTATACTTTTTCTCCCCCTTTTTGTCATACATCAAAAAGGGTTAAACAAAACAAAAACAAAAGAAATTTTTCTTTAAGAATCCATAATGCAAACATTCAACTCACCACAAATAAAGGAAAATCTAGCATAATCTAATAGTTTAGTAAAAATATCGGCAAGTTAAAAATCGGTAGAAACATAATCAATATCAATATCACCTTTCTCATAATGATCTCTAAGAAAGTGATACCTAATGTCAATGTGTTTGGTTTTACTATATTGATTTGCATTCTTTGTCATGTGAATTGTACTAGTATTATCACAAAATATTTTAACATGATCAAAGTGTAAATCATAGTCGAGGAGAGTATGTTTCATCCAAAGAACTTGTGCACAACAAGCTCCGGCTGCAACATACTCCGCCTCGGCGGTTGATAGGGCTACCGAATTTTGCTTTTTGGAAGACCAAGATACAAGACAATTACCTAAGAATTGAGATGTTCCACTTGTGCTCTTCCTATCTACCCTACAACCCGCATAGTCGGCATCCGAAAAACTCTTCATATCAAATAGTCTGGTTTTCGGATACCACAAACCCATTTCAATAGTGCCCTTAAGGTATTTAATAATGCGTTTTACCACTACTAAATGAGACTCCTTAGGACATGATTGAAAACAAGCACAAAGACAAACGGAAAACATGATATCCGGCCTACTAGCCGTCAAATACAATAAACTACCAATCATGCTACGATAAAGTTTAATGTCTACACTTTTACCTTGTTCATCCTTATCAAGCTTTGTGGTTGTTGCCATGGGAGTTTTGCTCACTCTAGCGCCTTCAAGTCCGAATCTCTTGATGAGTTCCTTTGTGTACTTGGCTTGATTGATGAAGATCCCATCCTTCCTTTGCTTGATTTGGAGTCCAAGGAAATAGTTGAGTTCCCCCATCATAGACATTTCAAATTCATCCTTCATGCATGATTTAAAAGCTTTGCAAAGAGATTCATTAGTAGAACCAAAAATAATATCATCTACATAAATTTGCACAATAAGAATGTCATTTTCTACATGTTTTGTAAACAAAGTTGTGTCGATTTTACCTTTCTTAAAACCATTTGAAATTAAAAATGAGGAAAGTCTTTCATACCAAGCCCTAGGGGCTTATTTTAAACCATAAAGAGCTTTATCTAATTTAAATACAAAATCCGGATGTGTAGGATCAACAAACCCGGGGGGTTGTTCAACATACACCTCCTCTTCAATAAAACCATTTAGAAAAGCACTTTTAACATCCATTTGAAATAATTTAAAATCTTTATATGAGGCAAAAGCTAGTGCCATCCGTATGGCTTCAAGCCGTGCTACGGGTGCAAAGGTTTCTTCAAAATCGATTCTTTCGATTTGAGTGCAACCTTGGGCAACTAACCTAGCTTTATTCCTAACAACGTTACCCGATTCATCCAACTTGTTCTTAAAGATCCTCTTAGTACCAATTGTTGGTCTATCGTGGGGCCTAGGAACAAGGTGCCAAACTTGGTTGCGCTCAAATTGATTGAGTTCCTCTTGCATGGCTAGCAACCAATATGAATCGGCCTCGGCTTCGAGGACGTTCTTGGGTTCAACATGATAAATAAATGCATAATGTCCACAAAAATCATGAAGTTTAGAGCGAGTGGTTACCCCTTTAGATACTTCACCTATGACGAGGTCTTTGGGATGATGAGGATTGTATCTCCAATCCTTTCGAAGTTGTTGAGTAGGCTTCACTTCAATTGATTGAATCTCATTCCCTTGAGCCTCTTCTACTTTAGCTTCACTCCTTCATCATCCTTTGGCTTGTCTCCCATTGTAGGTGTATCCTCCAAGGTCACTTTCTCTAAGCCTTCTTCCAAAGCATCTATTTCTACAACATTCTTAACAAACAAGTTAGATTCTTCAAACTTAACATGTATAGATTCCTCAATAGTCAAAGATGATTTATTGAAGATTCTATAAGCTTTACTAGTATTAGAATAACCCACAAAAATTACCTCATAAGCTTTAGCATCAAATTTTCCTAAATTATCTTTTGTATTTAAAACAAAACATTTGCATCCAAAAACCTTGAAATATGAAACATTTGGTTTTCTAGAAAAGTACATTTCAAAAGAAGTCTTTGAAGTATTTTTACACAAGAAAAACGATTTGATATATAGCATGATGTATTTACGGCCTCGGCCCACAAATAATGTGGTAGACCATATTCACTTAGCATTGTCCTAGCCATCTCTTGTAAAGTTCGATTTTTCCGTTCAACTACTCCATTTTGTTGTGGAGTTCTAGGACAAGAAAGTTCATGCTTAATTCCATGTTCTTCACAAAAAGTGGTAAAGGGTAGGTTAATGAACTCACCTCCTCTATCACTTCTTATTCTTAAAATTGAAGACTCTTTTTCCTTTTCAACTCTTTTCTTAAAGATTGGAAATATGAAAATGCTTGATTTTTGTGTTCAAGAAAGAAAACCCAAGTAAACCGTGAAAAGTCATCAACCAAAACAAATGCAAATCTATTCCCACTTAGACTTTTGGTTTGTGTAGGGCCAAATAGATCCATATGAATTAGCTCCAAAGGACGTGATGTCATGATATCCTTAATTGACTTGAAAGAAGACTTAGTTTGTTTCCCAAATTGACATGCGTCGCAAACTCGGTCCTTTTCAAAACTCAAGCAAGGAATATCTTTCACCATTTCCTTTGTGTTTAACCTAGATATATGGTCAAATGAAATATGGCCTAATCTTCTATGCCACAACTAAGAGTCGTCATCAAGGGCTTTTAAACAAGTAATATTACAAGACATATTAGACATATCTATCATATAAACATTACTTTCACGAAAACCGAAAAACACACAAGTATTAGAAATTCTATCAATTACTTTACAAGCTACATTATCAAAAACTACATCAAAACCTTTATCACAAAGTTGACTAACACTCAAGAGGTTATGCTTGAGGCCATCAACTAAAACAACATTCTCAATTAAAGGGGATGTGCCGAGTTTTACATTACCAATACCGATGATTTTACCCTTGGCATCATCTCCGAAGGTGACGGTGCCACCTTCATGGTATCTTGATAGGGTTGCAAAGTTGTTGATGTCCCAAGTTATGTGCCTTGAGCAACCACTATCAAGATATCACAATCCTCTACGTCGTTGGGCCTTGGAAGGTACCTACATCATTTAACAAAATTGTTGACTTTGGTACCCAAATTTTCTTGGGTCCTTGAAAGTTAGTGTTTCGAACCCAAACATTATGACAAGATGCACTTAATCTATCATAGCAAAAATTAGCTAAGTGCCCTTTCCGCCCACAATGTGAACATGAGAACACTCTTCCATACATAAATGCATGATGTGTGTGTGAAGTGTGAGCATGTCTTGGGGGTTTGCCACGATGTAAAGGTTGTGTGGTATGAACATGAGCATGAGCATGGTAAACATTTTCTTAGGGGCTTATTTCTTAGAAAACATGGCCTCTATCTTCTTCTTATCAAACGCACAATTTTTCAAAATAATTCCTAATGAGTCTATTCTTTCTTTAAGCATGGTAATCTCATTAGAATCAATTAGTGGGGACTTGCCTTTACAAGAAATCTTATATTTGTCAAATTCTTTTTGGGTGGAAACAAGAGTGGAAAGTAATTCATCTTTTTCTTTAGAAAGAGTAAAAACTTGATGATTAAGAGATTCATTTTCCTTTTTCATTTTTAAATACTTTTTCTTAAGAAAATCATAGTTATGTGATAGTTCTACAAATGCCTCTCCTAACTCATCCATGGAAAGTTCATCATTAGGAGAAGTGGAAGGGGTTACCTTACTTGTGCTTTCATTGGCCATGAAGCACATGTTGGCGGTGTCGATTTCCTCCTCGGATTCTCTCTCGGAGTCCCATGTAGCTTTCATTGCCTTCTTCTTGTAGGGCTTCTTGGAGGTGGAAGGCTTTACTTTATCTGGACACTCCGCCACTATGTGTCCCGGCCTTTGACAATTGAAGCAAATAATCTTCCTTTCTTCTTTACCTCCTTGCCATCTCCTTCTTCCTTGAAATTTAGCCTTGTTGTACATCCTCCGGACGTTCTTCACAAGAAGTGAGAGCTCTTCGTCATCTTCTTCTTCTTCATCGTCTTCGTCGGAGTGTGTGGATTGACTTTTGAAGGCTATAGTCTTCTTCTTGGAAGGAGCCATGTCCTCCCTTACTTTCCTCTCCATCTCATGGGTTTTGAGGTTCCCAATGAGACCAATTAGCTCCATCTCCTCCTTGTCATTGAGTTCCTTCAAGGTGGTTGCTTTTACTTCCCATGAAGGAGGAAGAGCCCGGATGATCTTTCTAACTCTTTGATCGTTGTCGATAGCATCACATAGAGAAGAAAGTCCATTAGTGATCTTTGTAAATCTTGTAACCATATAATCTATGGTTTCATTTTCTTGCATGCAAAAATTCTCATATTGGGACCGAAGAAGGTCTATTTTAGCCCTCTTCACTTGTGAAGTCCCCTCATGTGTAACTAGCAAATGTGTCCAAATTTCATATGCGGACTTGCAATGAATAACTCTAGCTATATCATCATCATTAAGGGCTTGAAGAAGTGCATAGTGAGCCCTAACATTGCCATCAAATTCTTTGGTCTCTATTTCGGACCAAGTGGATTCATCACCGGGGGGTGCACTAAAGGGTTTGGTCACGGCCTTTGCAACTCGACTACCTAGAGATTGCAAGAAAACGGTCATCTTAACCTTCCATATGGGAAAGTTAAGTCCATCAAACTTAGGGGGTGTCTTAATACCATCGGCCATCTTTACTAAGTGAGAATGAATGGAATGATTAGCAATATTAGGATCTCTCTAAGGTTGTTAAGCCAAGAGCCTAGTAACCAAGCTCTGATACCAATTGAAAAACACCTAGAGGGGGGGTGAATAGGTGTAATTGCTAATCTAACAATCTTTTTAAAATTAAGATGAATGAATGATGCAACGATCTCTCAAAACAAGACTAAGAGCCGAATACCCCATGAGAGGTTCTGAACTCCTTCCTCCCAATTCCCCTTGAATGGGTTAGAGGTGCGCAATGCAACCTTGTTGTATGAGAATTGATCGACAAAATATCAATGAATGAATAATAGGCAATGATGAAGAGCACAAAAGATATCACAAGTAGAGGAAGCAAAAATACTTGAAACAATAAGCAATAGAGAGCAATTGAAAGTAAAGCGAAATAGAGAGCAAGAGCAAAAGACAATCGCAAACACAAGTATTTGTTTCGAGGTTCGAGCCACCGCTCTACTCCCTGCCTTCACCTCCGTGAAGGGTTTCCACTATCCACCGAGGACGCTTACAACGGTCTACCGAAGACCCGAGCACCGAGCTCCACCAATTACAATAACCTCTACCGAAGAGGTGTCTCCACAAGAACAAGAAGAAGGAACAAGTAGCCAAAGTGATCACAACAAGATCACTAAACTCTTTTACAAACTCTCACTCTTTTACAACTTCCTTATAGAATGAGTAAGGGAATTTTGGCTCTAAGAAGTGTAGTGAGAAAACTCAGTTGTAGAGATGATTTTTACTGGAGAACACAACTGAAAAACAAGCTCAAGAAAGAGTTGGAAATGAAGAGCTTAAGCACTTTTCTTCTCTTTTGAAAACTATGAAAACTTGAGGATTTTTCTTAGTGTTTTGTAAGAGACTCTTCTCCTCTATTTATAGGGAGAGAAATAGGTTAAAAACAATTTATTTTAATCTTATTTGACCTGAAAAAGTTCTCTAAAACCTCAGAAAAAGCCTGCTAAAACAGATCAATAAAACAGATTTCAGAATTGCACAAAAGAGGAAAGAGCCGTTGGGCTTTTGCAGGCTTGGCGGTCGACCGGGCCGGTCGGCCGCCAGCTCAGCTGGCAAAGAGCCGTTGGCTCGGGTCGACCGGTCGGGTCGACCGTCCTTTAAAAGAAAACACATTTTCTTCGGGCGGTCGACCCAGAAAACCCGAGAGCAACTGCTTACAGTCGGTCGACCCGGGCGGTCGGCCGACAGACGTGCACAAACGTGCACGTCCTGGCACTGGTGCCGGTCGACCGTGCCGGTCGGCCGGTCAGCCTGAAACAGGAAAAACAGCAGGATTTTTGAAGTTGGAAAATTTTGTAAAAAATGTTTTGAAGTAAGGAAAGCTAAGTAATATGCTGGAAAGAGTATACATACATGATCTAAACATGATATTTATATTTGTAAAACTTAGGGTCATGTATATATATTTACTAAGGCATAAAACAAAAGTTTTGACCATGAAAACTTGAATACAAAAACGTGTGAGTGTATCCTAGAGCCAATTTCCAAAACTCAAACTTTAACAATCTACTTCTTACATAGGTTCTAAGTACTACAAGTGCTTCAAGAGGGCTTTTCACCATAAGGTCTTCAACATTTGATCCTTGAGCCCAATTTGAGTTGACTTGAGTCCAAAACATTTGCTTATAGGGAATAAACCTTCTAGATGAGTTTGATCCCTGAAACACACTTAACCAATAAACAATATCAGTACAAATAACTAATATGTTTTGTAATCATCAAAACACACTAAACATGGGTGATTGTAACCTTGGGCCAACACAACACACAAGTGTAGCCGAATTCCCCGTGAAGGGCTCTGGACTAACTCCTCTTGATTCCCCTAGATATGGGTTGAGGTGCTATGTGAAGCTCTTGTGGTTAGGTATAAGTGAGGCACACACACAATCAAGCCAAGCATATAAGGATGAACAATATGAAATAATGTAAGGCACAAATGCAAGCAATAAGATATGAATGATATGTATGATGCTATGCACAAATAAAAGAGAGAGAGAGTTGAGAGACAATGGATCAAACGCAAAGGCCAAGTTATGTTTCGAGGTTCGAGCCCCTAGCTCTACATCCCCGCCTTCACCACCGTGAAGGATTTTCAATCCACTATCTCCCACCGAGGGAACCTCCACCGAGGAGGATTTGTTACAACACTAGGAGTACCAAACTCCTCTCTCAATACACACACCACCTCACACAAGAGGGGTAGGCCCTTAGCCAAACAACAACCAATCCACCTCACACTTGAGGGATACAAACCAACAACCAACTCCACCTCACCAAGAGGGAGTAAACACCAATCTCCACCTCTACTAAAGAGGGAGAAAACCAATCACCTCAAATCCACAACCTCAACCTCTACCAAAGAGGGAGCAACCAACAAATGAGGGTTTTTCCAACAAGTGGTTCCAAAAACCACAAACTCTCTTTTCCACCAAAAACAAAGATCCTAATAGAATAGGATAGAAGATATAGCTCAAGTGGATATCAAGGTGTTTTGGAAATCAAGTAACAAAGAAAATACGTGGGAAAACTCTTGTAAAAGATAGAGAATGTAAACCAATACAAATATCCCAAATTCCTATTTTCTTTGATTTTCAAAAACCCTTGAAAAATAATAAAGATGAAATCTTTTTAGCACTTAAACTCTTTTAAAATCTTGTTTAAATACAAAACAAACTCTGATATTTTTCTTTTCAAAAGTCTTGTCAAAACAGCCCAAGAGATGGGGTATTTATACCCCCATCAGAAAACTAGCCGTTAGGCTGATCTGGCAGCCTGACAGGCTAGCGGTCGGCCGGCCGGCCGACCGCCAACGGTCATAATTATGACCGTTGGGCCATCTCGGTCGACCGCCCGGCCGACCGCCAGAAACAGAGAGCAGAGCTCTCTGGTCCGGTCGGCTGCCCGGCCGACCGTCCCTGTGTCTGCCAAACGTGCACAAGCTTGTGCACGTCGGTCGACCGCAAGGGTCGACCGGCCTTTGGTGCGGTCGACCCGAACGGTCGGCCGACCTAGCCTGTCAGCCACTGTTCTGGGACAGAAACACATATTTAAAACATTTTCAGAAATTCTTTTAAGTCTTGTAAAAATACATAAAAATTGTTTTAACATTTTATATTGAAACACAAACTTGTGATAAAAATTTCAAGACATATATCAACATATTCAAATCATTTTTGTGTCTTGCAAATTTTATCAAAAACCAACACTTGTATTTTATCAAACTTGAATTTTTCAATACATGAATAGGGAGGTCAAAATAAGTTTGTTTAAAAGTTAAGCATGCATGTATAGAATGAAACAACTATACATATATCAATTAAACTTGTTTTGATCAACTATTCATGAAAATCAAAAACCAAACATAAAACGTGTGTGTTTGTGCACTTGAGCATATCAACTATACTAAGCTTTACAAATGGATCTAAACATACTATCTAAACTATGGATACCTAAGTCTTCTTGACGATCTCCATCTTCAAGTAGACCCGATCCAAAACTCCATCCATGGGCTAGGCAATGTGTGATCTTGAGGCTTGAGCCCTAGAATCACTTGTGAAGCTTCCAAACACCTCTTGTTGAAGCTATCACCAAACTAACATCTTGTTATAAGATCTGAGACTAAAAACACAAGAATATTAGTAAACATAACTACATGAGTTAATCATCATCAAAACTAGGGTGGAAGGCCTTTGGGCCAACACTATTCCGACAATCGATCACCGCATGATACTTACTAAGCCATGTCATGCCTAGGATCACATCATATCCATCAGTGTCTATCATAAACATATCTGCCCTTAAGCGTCTTCCACAAATCTCTACAGAACAAGATTTACATACCCTACTAGTGGTTATAATCCTATTCCCGGTACTAATCTCCCATTGGGTGTCCATATCATTACAGGGAATAACATGCATCATAACGAATCTAGTGGATATGTAGCAATGGAAGCGCCAAAATCAAATTGCGATATAATTGGAATGGAATGAACCTAAATGGTACCTGCTATGACTTCCTTATTGCCTCAGCTTGCTCTGCAATCAGGTGGAAAGCCTGGCCTCTTCCACATCTAGTTACTGCCCTCCATTGGGCATGCTCGAACATTTGTCACTGTGAAGGAAGTGGAGCTCCTCTACCGGCGGGCACTGGTTTCCTCCTAATTGCTTCTGATGTTGGAGGGGCAGGCATGATGCTTCTCTGTTTATTGAATGGACAGACTGCCACCAGATGATCTTCAGACCCACAGCTCATGCATTATCGGTTGGACCTTCTACATTCCTTCCGTCCATATCCGGGTTTCTGACAGAATCCACAAATCATCGTCAGTGGGGAAGGAGTGAATGGACGCTTGCTCAATAAGTTATTACTAGTCTGGTTGTGGGTCCCCTGGAACCCTGGTCGAAAGGCCGCTTCAATGGTCTTGTCTGTAATTTGCTCCTTTCTCCTTTTCCATCACTTGCTCCAGACCACGAGCAGCACCAAGAACCTGAGAATAAGTCCTCAATTGCTGTGTGACCAGAAATTTTTGAATGTCTAGTCTCAGTCCCTGCTAGAATCGATTAGCTCGATCTTCGTCCTCTGCTACCATGTATGGGGTGAAATGACTCAGCCTCAAGAACTCTGCAGCGTACTCATCCACTATCCGACTCTCTTGTCGTAAGTTCATGAATTGTTGCTCCATCTCTCTCCTAGCAGTCTTGGGGAAGAACAGCTCATAGAAGCTTACAGAGAACCTCTCCCATATGACTGGCCTCTCCAATCGTTCTTCTTCAGCGAGCCACTATGTTTGAGCCACATCAGTCATTTGGACCTTTACTACCTCCACTTAATCTTCCGTGGGAACACGAACTGCAGTCAGGATATTGGTCATATCAACCAACCATTGCTCTGTTTCCAACAGCTTTTCGGTACCGGCAAAAGTGGCTGATTGCAACCTTCTGAAGTCTGAAATGTTCCCGGGTTTTGGTACCTGAGGTGTCACTGACCTCTCCATGGTCGTTGTGGCTGTCTGCTGTGCTGCCATCAACCCATCTCGAAGAAGTGCCATTTGCTGCTGCTGTGATTCCATCATGCCCCTGAGTACACCCATCAAATCAGTGGCATCTTCACGAGCAACGATACGGGCGGAGGGAAGTCGTTGAGCCATTACTCTAAAAATAAGATAAAAATAATGATTTAAAAATATAGTAGACATAGTTGTACTTGTAGCTGGATTAATAAATCTTGTATTGTCAGTAAGAGCCTGACTATTTACATAATTATACACTTGAATAACCTAGCTCTGATACCAAAGAAATCTTGTCACTCCCCGCAACCATACTATACATAAAAGAGGTACGTGACGAGAGCCGGCGATGTATTTTCAAAATAAATATATTAAGCCTCAGTACATTAATTCAAATAACAAGGTTTATCAATTATTACAGATCGAGGAAACAAGTACTTAATATCACCAAGGGTTCCACTTATCACAACATAATAAAAATAATAGAAAACATAACCATAAAAACTTCTCACATATTGAGAAAGCTAACTGCCTACTAGAGATCTGTGATATGCTCGAAGTACTTCTGGTCCTGTAGAGTCTCTGGATCAGAACCTGAGCAAACAAACTCAGCATTGTCAATAGCGACCTAAGTGAGTGATAAAAAGAGGGATATAAAAAAACATGCAAAAGTAACAACAACATGCATAGCTAGGTATAGATTATCAAACTAATAATTAGCATATTAGAACCATGTTAAAGCACAGTAATATACACCACATAACCATTTATAAATTATAATCTGTCCAGTTAGAGTCCTGTTGTCAAAATGTTTGTGTATGTCTATTCTTAATGTCTTGTTATTTGAAACTGATAATTGGAGATGGTAATTTGTGTTTTAGGTGGGTTCCGTGTATACCCGGAACCACGGCCCAATCACCTGGCGCTGAACCAGGTCCTATCACTAAGTAGTCAATAGCAATAATAATATGTCAATAACAATAACAATATAAACAATACGGGATGTCAGTCATCCCCTGAAACCTTGCAGTGGAACAGTTTTTCGGCTGCGCAACCTATATCCTAAGTCCACCCAAAATACCTACACTGTCTCCTTTATCAATTTCCCCATCCCCTGGTATAAGTTATCTAATGATTATGTCACCAAAATTACTGGATATGAACAATAACAATAACAATGACTATGTGACAATAAAATAATCTCTTACCCAGTGACAATGGTAACATGATCCCTTTTTTTCAATATTCTTATGATCTAATACAATATGACCACTTCTACTATAAAGTCAATATATAATATAAGAATCTAGTATCACATTCCTTTTCTACAATTTCAACAATTTTAACTACTTTTAAATATTTACCAATAAATGACAATTTTACAATTTTAAATAATTTCTACTTCTATTAAATAATTCAATAAATTCTAATCAAGAGAAATTTAGTGATTACAAAAAATTAATAATTTATTTATACAACACCAATATTTATAATTTTACAAATTTCTAAATAAATTTCTAATCTCTAGAAAATTCAACAATCAATTTACTAAATTAACCATTCAATAATAGCAACAAATAGACATCCCAAAATAAACAAAACAACATATATAAAGTGAGTAAAAGAAAACTCACCTGGGCTATCACACGTCCAAATACCAATTGAAGAAATCTACCTTAATATATATATATATATATATATATATATATATATATATATATATATATATATATATATATTCGAATTAGAATTTATCGAATTTTACATAAGATACTCTATTTGATGTTATTCAGTATTTTAGATTAAATACGGATGGTCCAGATCTTAAAACAAGGTTGTTTGATGAATGCATTGAGTTTATAGGATTATTTAGATTTTATTTCCTAATTTTTGTGGGGTTTAAATGGTTAAAAAATATGAAAATTCCTTAACGGGTCTGAAAGTTGAAATAGCGAGTTTCAACTTAGAAGCAGTGATTCAATCCAATATGACACGTAAAGAATCCCAAAAATTTTCAGTAGATGTTAGGGGTTATCTAAATATTTATCCCTATTTTTACTTATATTTTAAATTTATTTCTAGTCAATAAAATTGTTTTTCAAAAAATTAACAGATTTGTTTTGTATTTGGGTTGGGTTAAAATAGATTAGAACCCACAATATTTGGGCTGGACTGAGAATGGGCTTTCTGAAATTGGGCTTTAGAATATATATATATATATATATATATATATATATATATATATATTGTTGGCCCAAAGGCCCATTACTCTAGTTTTGATGATGATTAACTCGTGTAGTTATAGTACTAATGATCTTGTGTTTAATTAGTCTCAGATATGTGATCAAGATCTTAATTGGTGTTTAGCTTTAACAAAGGATTTCAAGTCGTGTTTTGGAGATAGCACGTGTTGATTCAAGAGCTTGGGCATCAAGTCCTCATCAAGTACTCAAGAGGAGTCTAGATCATTGGATCAAAGTTTGGACCAAGACAAGAAGAAGAGAAGATTTTCAAGTGAAAGTTTTCAAGAGACTTGTGTCGGTTTGTAAGTGTCAAGATTTCATTTTTAAATAAAATGTAAATGATAGATTAGTTGATGGATTGCTCAAGTATCATATACACTCACACACAAGATTTATATGAGTTTTCATAAAAGAGGTTTCGTTTTGAAAAATACCGGTTTGGTTTTTGAGCTTCGAAGTATTCATGTTTTTATCAAAACTTTATTTAGAGCTAAATGACAAAACTTAGATATTTCATCATATATGTGTAGTGGATCATATCCATACACACTAAGCTTTAAAAGTGTTTAGAATATCATGTTTTTATATTTGGATAAGTTTTGGAAAAATTAATTTGGAAAAATACGGATTTTGTTTTAAGCCAAAATTTCCATAACACAAAAATAGATCAAAATGTTTGTAACATGTTTTGATTTTTACTCAAACATGTTTGTATATCAAAGTATATTACTGAACTTATTTTTGTAGATTTTTAGAGAATTTATGGGATTTTATTAAAGTCAAAAAGCCATGGTATAATTGCCTGGACTGACCTTCTGTCGGTCGACCGGACTAGAAGTTGGTCTATCGCTCCGGTCGACCAATGTGCACAGACGTGCACAGGTTGGGCCGGTCGACCATACGGTCAACTGTCAGAGAGTGTCTGCTCTCTGAAAATGGCCCGGTCGACCGCTAGGCCATTGCCCAGTTGGCGGTCGACCGGCCGGTCGACCGAACTTCCCAACGGTCAGAAATTTGACCGTTGGCAGTTGACCGGGCGGTCGACCGTCAGCAGCCAGAGCTGCTAAGTTGGCTTCCAACGGGCAGATTTTTGGACCCTATAAAATGGGGCTCTTTTGGACTGTTTTACACAAGATTTGAAGTGGGTTTTCAAGCTAGTTTTTGATACATCTTTTAGTGTTTATCTCCACTTATTTAAGAGCCAAAATTTCCATATCAAAAGGAGAGATTTTCAAAAGTGTTTTGAAAAGAGTTTTTTTGAGTTTTCCACCACCAATTCAATCTAAGTTTTTCTCACATACACTTGAGCTATCCATTGATACATCCATCCTATAGGGATATTTGTTGTGAGAGTGTTGGAGGTGATCAAAGTGTTTCGATCACCAAAGTGTTCATTATTATATTTGAGGAGGCGGATTTGCGGGTTCGCGGTGTTTCGAGTTCTAGTAAGAGCTCGTTGTAGAGATGCGGCCTTGGCAAGCTAGTGTGATTGCGGTGTGTTTGTTCTTGCGGGAACAAGAGAGGGACTAGAGAGTCCAAAGGAGTTCTAGTGTGAACTCGCTTGTAGGTGTTGCGGCACCGAGTGATCCGATGGGATCGTTTTTAGTGAAAATCCTTCATAGTGTTGAAGGTGGGGACGTAGAGCAAGTGTGCTCGAACTTTGAAATAAATCTCCCGTGTTTGCGATTGCTCTCTCTCTCACTAGTGTTTATATCTTTCATGCTTATATTGCTTTCATCTTTATATGCTTGATATATATTTGTACTTAAATTGATATATGCTTAGGGATTGTTTGCTCACACTTGTATTCAACCAAGAGAGCCATAGCGGCACCTCAACTCTTATCTTCCAGAGCCCGGGGAATTCAGCTACACTCTTGTGTTATACTTGGTGTGTTGTGCTTAACAATTTTAGTTTGCATAAATAGTTTTTATTTCACATTAATTCATCATTAGATTAGCTAGTCACCTATTCACCCCCTCTAAGTGATTTCAATGGGTATCAGAGCCAAGTGCTCTTGATTTTGGTCTAACAACCTAGAGTTAAAGATCCTCATTTGTAGCTAATCATAATATTTGTACACACACATGAATTTCATGTCACCTCCCACTTTTGATAATCTTAACATCCAAACTTGGAAGGTTAAGATGTCATTGTACCTCAAAGGCCTAGGTATTCATGTTTATCTTGCTACCATTAAGGATTCATATTTTTGTAATAGCAAGTATATTGAGGCTAACTCAAAAGCCATCCATGCATTAAAGAGTACCCTAAATGATGAGTATTTATTTAAGATTTTTATTCTTGATTCAGCTTTTGTAGTATGGAACACTATTATCTCCCTTGGCGAACAAGAATAATACTATGCGGGGAGCGACTCGGATGTTGAAAGTGAGGCTTCCAACGTATGCTACATGGTCTAAGAGGATAACCCCCTTGAGGTAAATACCGAATCCGAGCTAGAAGAGGATGTTGATATGTCTTATAATGAACTAGCATCTTTTTGTCAACAACTCCTTGAAAAGTATGACATACTTAAAAAGGTTAATAAGAAAATGAAAAATAATTTTGATTCCTTATTAAAAGAAAAAGATTCTTTTCAAAATAAATTAGAATGCATTTTAAAAGAAAACGAATTTTTGAAAAATGAGAATATTTCCTTGTCTTCTAAATTAAATGATCTTTGTAAAGGAAATACCTCTTTGAAAAATAAGATTATTTTGGTGGAAAAGGAAAAAGAAATCGCTTTGCAAGAAAATACCTCTTTGAAAAGAAAATTTGTTTCAAAAGAAAAAGAAATTGTTGCTAAAAAGAAAAAGATTGTTGACCATGCTTTTCATGCTACTACTATTGATAAAAATGAGATTAAATTTTTTTTAAAAATAAAATAAATTGTTTGAGCTCAACTTTGAGCGATAATGCATTTAACCATTCTAGATTGGAAACCTTATTTTAAAAGAAACAAGATCCACATGGTTCATGCACATCACTCACAATAGGCATATGCACACTTTGCACGTCATGATCATACTCATTCTCATGTGCATGTTAGAGTGTACAAGTGTACACATTGCGGCCGCAAAGGCCATTTAGCAAAATTTTGTTATGATAAGATAAATACTATTAATTTTGCTAACAAAAATGTTTGGGTTCCAAATAGGACTAACCCCCATTGATCCAAAAGAAAATGGGTACCAAAATTTTCACCTTTTGTATTTGATGTAGGTGTGGGCTCTCACAAAACGTGAGAGGATTAGTGCCTTGGTGGTGGATACATGGGCTTGATAGACACTACAAATTGATGCATCGCTATCAAGAAAGTTTAGTGGGACGACCACCAAGTTTTGAAGACTTAGAGTATAGTTCTTATGGTTTGGTAACTATCTCTAAACTCGTTTTGTTTACATGCTTTAATATATATGTTTTTAGCATGTTTTTAATATTGTGCTTCATGTGGTAAATACTTGTTTAGATGTAATTTTTGTCAAAACTTGTGTATATGCTTGTACAAGTAGTGAGCAACATTTGATTCTTATATGTTTGTACTTCATCGCTCATTTGTACTCATTACATGTACATGTATAGCTCAGTTTTGATGATTCTTTCATTTACACTTGTTTTGCCTATTTTCATGTTTTGTTTCATGTATATGTTATATTTATCTAAAACTAATAAATATACATGTATACCCTTGAGTCACTTGCCTTCATGTAAATACCATTATGCACTCTTTTGTGTTTGGGATATGTATGTATATTGTTAGCTTTGAATAAATCATACATATACCTTGAAGTTTTGTTTTGAAAAATAAAATCTTTATGATTTTCATATTTGTTTGATAAAATGTTATTCATGTTTGTTTTGAGCCTTATTGACTATTTTTATGAATATGCTATTCACATGATGATTGTACACTCACATTATTTCTTTGTCTACTCATGATTTTGTTTCATGAGCACATATTTGAGTTTATAGATTTTGAGTGTCAACTTTTGTGTATTTAGTATGATTCATGAGATACATATATTTTGTTTTTCTGTTTGAAAGATCTTTAACTAGTTTTTCAAAATTACTTTAAACTAGTTATTTATTCTTCATTTGGTAGTGTTTTCAATGTACAACTATTTTCAAATCTATTTTTGAAAACTTCTACCCTATTAAGGGCGGACGGATGGGCGACCATGGCATGTATGCCTTATTATCATGTGCATGTATAGGGTGGTTAGTTATGAGCTAGACATTTAATCCTCATTGTGTTTTCAATTGGTATCACAATTGATATCTATTTTGTATGCTGATATGTTTTCTTATATATGTATGCTTCAAATTTTCAAATAATATCAATTTCTATTGGTATTTTCATTTTCATACATATATATGATTTGATTGTGCTTGTTTTACTATAGTCTTACTTGTATCTTAATTTTAATTGGTATCTCAATTGGTATTTTAATAAGGTTATGCATTATTTTCTATTGGTATTTAATTTGGTATCAAAATATGCTTCATATTATACCATTTATTTGATATAAAAATTTACAATATACTTCATTGGTATCAATATGTTTCAATTTCCAATTGGGTTTAAATTTCATTTGGTATCAATATGTTTTATCTATTTGGTATCAAAATTTACCATATATTTCAATTGATATCAAAATATTAAATATTTTCTTTCATTGGTATCAATATGTACAAATGTTTCAATTTCAATTGGTATCACAAATTTCCCATCTTATATGGTATCAAAAATCTTGTGATATCTCAAATTGATTTGTTGATTTAAGAAAAATTCAAAATTTGCATTGTTTATTTACAATTGGTATCTTAAATTTTTTGTTTACTTACAAGTGGTATCTCAAAATTTGTTTAAGTATTATAAAAATTTGTGTTAAGAATGTTTTGATTTGTATTGCCTATATGCAAGGGGAGCTTAACATCTCTTCTATATATAGATTCATGTTGAGTGTATCATGTATTGAGGAGCTTGACATCTCTTCTTTATGTGATAAACGTGTGTAGGGCGAGCTTAACTTCTCCACTTATGCATTGTATATTATGCGTTATGTGAGTTAGGGCTTGTCATCCCTTCTTTATGTAATGCATGTATGCAGGAAAGCTAACTTAGCGTCTTCCTCTTCATGAATGTATATCTCATATACATCTTTATTGTTGGATTGTTTTTCCTTTGTTGATGATTGACAAAAAGGGAGAGAAAAATTTTGAGTTTATATATGCATATTTGAGTTTTTGCATATATTGAGTTTATGCATCTTATGTTTTCACAAAATGGAGAATGTTTTTGAAAGTTTAAACAAAAAAGGGGAGAGAAAGTTTTTGGGAAAAAAACTTTTGATTTATGCATGTTTCTCTCACCTTGTTTATGCATATACATTTGTTTAATTTTATGCACTTCATTGCCATATCTATATGTTTATTGTTATGCATGAGTTAAGGGGGAGCTTCCATGAAGCTTGACTTTAATTCATGCATATATAACTCCATGAGTTTTGTCATCATCAAAAAAGGGGAGATTGTTGGCCCAAAGGCCCATCACTCTAGTTTTGATGATGATTAACTCATGTAGTTATAGTATTAATGATCTTGTGTTTAATTAGTCTCAGATATGTGATCAAGATCTTAGTTGGTGTTTAGCTTCAACAAAGGATTTCAAGTCGTGTTTTGGAGCTAGCACGTATTGATTCAAGAGCTTATGCATCAAGTCCACATCAAGTACTCAAGAGGAGTCTAGCTCATTAGATCAAAGTTTGAACCAAGTCAAGAAGGAGAGAAGATTTTCAAGTGAAGATTTTCAAGAGACTTGTGTCGGTTGGTAAGTGTCAAGATTTCATTTTTAGATAAAATGTAAAGGATAAATTAGTTGGTGGATTGCTCAAGTATCATATACACTCACACACAAGATTTATATGAGTTTTCATAAAAGAGATTTCGTTTTAGAAAATACCGGTTTGGTTTTGAGCTTCAAAGTATTCATGTTTTTATCAAAACTTTATTTAGAGCTAAATGACAAAACATAGATATTTCATCATATATGTGTAGTGGATCATATCCATACACACTAAGCTTAAAAAGTGTTTAGAATATCATGTTTTTATTTTTGGAGAAGTTTTGAAAAAATCAATTTGAAAAAATACGGATTTTGTTTTAAGCTAAAATTTTCATAGCACAAAAATAGTTCAAAATGTTTGTAACATGTTTTGATTTTTACTCAAACATGTTTGTATATCAAAATATATTACTGAACTTATTTTTTTAGATTTTTAGAGAATTTATGAGATTTTATTAAAGTCAAAAAGCCAAGTTTTAAATCCCTATAATTGCATGGACTGACCTTCTGTCGGTCGACTGGACGGTCAACCGCTCCGGTCGATCGATGTGCACAGACGTGCACAGGTTGGGCCGATCGACCGCACGGTCGACTGCCAGAGAGTGTCTGCTCTCTGAAAATGGCCCGGTTGACCGGACGGTTGACCGCTAGGCCATTGCCCAGTTGGCGGTCGACCGGCCGGTCGATCGGCCTTCCCAACGGTCAGAAATCCGACCGTTGGCGGTCGATCGGGCAGTCGACCGTCAGCAGCCAGAGCTGCTGAGTTGGCTTCCAACGGGCAGATTTTTGGAGCCTATAAAATGGGGCTCCCTGGACTGTTTTACACAAGATTTGAAGTGGGTTTTCAAGCTAGTTTTTGATACATCTTTTAATGTTTATCTCCACTTATTTAAGAGCCAAAATTTTCATATCAAAAGGAGAGATTTCAAGAGTGTTTTGAAAAGAGGTTTTCTTAAGTTTTCCACCACCAATTCAATCCAAGTTTTTCTCACATACACTTGAGATATCCATTGATACATCCATCCTATAGGGATATTTGTTGTGAGAGTGTTTGAGGTGATCAAAGTGTTTCGATCACCAAAGTGTTCATCATTGTATTTGAGGAGGCGGACTTGTGGGTTCGCGGTGTTTCGAGTTCTAGTGAGAGCTCGTTGTAGAGGTGCAGCCTCGGCAAGTTAGTGTGCTTGCGGTGTGTTTGTTCTTGCGGGAACAAGAGAGGGACTAGAGAGTCCAATGGAGTTTTAGTGTGAACTCGCTTGTAGGTGTTGTGGCACCGAGTGATCGGTGGGATCGTTTTTAGTGAAAATCCTTCATAGTGTTGAAGGCGGGGACGTAGAGCAAGTGTGCTCAAACCTTGAAATAAATCTCCCGTGTTTGCGATTGCTCTCTCTATCTCTCACTTTTGTTTATATCTTGCATGCTTATATTGCTTTCATCTTTATATGCTTGATATATATTTGTGCTTAAATTGATATATGCTTGGGGATTGTTTGCTCACACTTGCATTCAACCAAGAGAGCCATAGCGGCACCTCAACTCTTATCTAAAGGAATCTTGAGGAGATAGTTCAGAGCCCTTCTCGGGGAATTCGGCTACACTTTTGTGTTATACCTGGTGTGTTGTGCTTAAGAATTTTTAGTTTACATAAATAGTTTTTATTCTGCATTAATTCATCATTAAATTAGCTAGTCACCTATTCACCCCCTCTAGGTGATTTCATATATATATATATATATTCATCATTAAATTAGCTAGTCACCTATTCACCCCCTCTAGGTGATTTCATATATATATATATATATATATATATATATATATATATATATATATATATATATATATATGAGAAAAATGTATATCAGCCGACGGCTGAGAGACCCTCTCAGCCTGCGGTGATGTGGCACATTATTAGCCACACTAGAAAGGACGCCTTGCCTATTGAAACAGTTGAAATTACTAAATACCCCTGCGGTAAAAGACAGTAGATCTGTATAGTTTATTATTTTTTATATTTCTGACGTTAGTCAATATTGTCACAATTATCTTTTATAACTGCGGCCAAACTGCCACCAATTTTTATCAAATCACGAAACTAATTTGAATGCTTCTTTATTAATTTTTTTGTTATCTGATTTGAAATTTACTGATTTTTAATATAGTCGCAGTTTACTTTTTTTCGCATGTAATGTATAAATTATTATTATTTTTTTAAACTGCCACAAATTTTTATCAAATCACGAAACTAATTTGAATGCTTCTTTATTAATTTTTTTGTTATCTGATTTGAAATTTACTGATTTTTAATATAGTCGCAGTTTACTTTTTTTCGCATGTAATGTATAATTATTATTTTTTTTACATATTGAATTCAGACAAGGACTGCGACTATGATCGCAGTGCTTAACGAGAGCAAGTCGTGGACGTTTTTTTTGCTTGGTTAAATGTAATAACGGTGACTAATAACTGATAGTATAATCGCAGTTTACGTATTATTTTATATATTTGTTTTTCAATGTGACTGTTGTCTGAGCCGCCTATGAACTATTAAATTGTTTTTTACATATAGCATGCGATCAAGGACTGCGGCTATGGTCGCAGTACTCACGACAATATTTTTTTTGGATGATTTTTTTTGCTAAGTTAAATGTAATGACGGTGACTAAGGACTGATACTATAGTCGCAGTTTACGTATGGTTTTATATGTTTGCTCTTCACTGTAACTGTTGTCTCAGCCGCTATAAACTACAAATTTTTTTTACTTATTGCATGCGAAGTAGGACAGCGACTATGGTCGCAGCGTTTAAGAGCAGCAGTCGCAGTTTTCTAATTTGTGATATACAGTGAAATATACTAATTTGAGAGGATTGCGATCATGTTCGCAGTATTATCTGTTTATATAGTTTAATTTTAGACTGCGACCATGGCAGCTGTTTATAACTTTATTGAATGCAAACGATCAAACTGTTTTATGACTGGACAGCGACCATGGTCGCAGTTTCATATGTAATTATTATATGAGTACTGCGACCATTATCGCAGATAAGATGCAGAAATAATAACTATACGGCATACTTTATATGTATTTTAAAAATATGAAAGATTTTTTTACAGATAGAAGTAAATTTTATTTATAACATAATATGGTCAGAAAGAGACCTTACAAAAAAAGAGCATTAAAAGCTGTCAACAGAAGACAAAATAACGTTGAATATCAGAAGATCAGGAAATCCTAATCCTCGTCGTCATTACCATCATAAGCAGATTCGTCATCTTCATTCTCCTCGTCTTTCTGTTCATCACTTATTTCCTCATCATCTTCCTATTTTTGAGGGTTTTTTTGTTCATCGATAAACTCCCAGAATGGAACGTCTCTATCAAGCTCTTCCTCTGATCCGTGTCGAGAAAGCGAGCCTCCAGCATCAGAGGACATGCTTTCATCAAGCATGTCTCTGTCAAGTGGCTGAAGAATAATTTCATCCTCACTAACCCACAAGAAAATTTCATCATCCTCATGAAGAGGAGGATCAGTTAAAATATTATTTGATGTAGTGATATAGTCAAAAGGAGTGAAGTCCAGACTGGTATCAGATTCACTAGAATACCCTGAAGAAAGAGGACCGGTGGGGGAATGATTGAAGTTGAAATCTGAGTGTTCAGAGGAAGAAGATGGGGAAGACATGATTCAAGAATGAATTATTTTCTGGAAGTTTTTGAAATCAAATTGAAAAGGAAGAGCAAAAATATAGTTTTTAGATATGAGATAATATATTAGTTATAAGCACTATTTAAAGGTAAATAATGTGAAAGAATATGAATAGTAATAATAATTGTTATAGGTGACGGTTGAGTATGGGAAGAAGTGGTAAAAAAAATTAATTATTTAATTGAAGAGTTATGGCGGGAGAATCCGAAGAGTTCCTTTTTTCCAGAGGTTTACTACGTGAAGTACAAATTAACTTTTTATGGAATGTTTTCCTTATATCTTTAGATTACGTATGGTGCTCATCTTTCCTTTATCGAGATTAATATTAGTGCATCTCTTTTTTCGAGACAGTTGTTGTATCACGGTAGATAGAATATTAATTACTTCATTTAATTCAGTGTAATTAATATAGCATTTTTATAAGATGTGATATACGCGAACTGATCTCAGGGTCGCAGTGCTATTCTACTTTGTAAACTTATAAAAAATCTGTTACATAAGACATACGAAAAAAGATTGCGACTTTGGTCGCAGTGTTGAAAAAAGATTGCGACCTTGGTCGCTGTTCTGAACGAGGTCGCAGTGCTGAATGATAGCATGTTTCGTCTGTTATTTTTATGGGAATAAGGAATGCGACTAGGGTCGCAGACGTGATATAAAAAAGGAATGCGACTAGGGTTGCAGACGTGATATAAAAAAGTTTTTGTTATACTATGACTGCGACTAGTGCCGCAGTCGTCATATAAAATTGAAAGTTATATTGTATTAATTCTGCGACGATGGTCGCAATGTTCGAAAGTTTTATTATACTATGACTGCGAATACAATCGCAGACTTTGTAAAATGGTAAGAATTCTGTTACATAAGGCATGTGAAAAAAGACAGTGTCTGTCTTCGGAGTGCTGAACGATATCATGTTTCGTCTGTAGTAGAATTAAGAATTTTATAACTGTAGATATAGTCAGCTGAAAATTCTGTAGGTAAATTTTGTTTGTGGATGAGTTTATGCTAGTTTAGAAGTAAAAAAGGGGTATTTTTGTCAATTTGTTTCACGATTGTTTAGGCGGGATTTTTTTGATTTTTTTGGCGCCTACACTCTGCGGCCGATATGTGGCATATATTCAGCCACGTCACCGCCGGCTGAGAAACTCTCTCAGCCGTCGGCTGAGGTACAGTAACCCCTATATATATATACACACATTATTTTGATTTCTGTTTTCTGGCATGGCCCAATGACCGGGCCCAGGGGCTGCTCTTGGCCTGGCCGAGAGCAGGCCCAATGATTTCTCTTTTTTTTTTCTTTTTGTGTGGCCTGGGCCAGTGGCGGCCCCGGCCACAGGCCTGGCCCAATAACCAGGCCCGGGTGCTGTCTGCACCCAGGCCGGCAGCCCTCCTTTTTTTTAATTTGGTTTGGCCCAGTGGCGGCCCAGGCCACTGGGCCGGCCTGTGCACCCAGGTACGGGTTGGCCGAGAGTAGTCGTCTATTTTTTTTTCAACTTGAAATTTCTTTTTTTTTAATTTTACCTTAATGGTATATTGATAGATTAGCCTATGTATTTAATTAAGATTATTGGGGTTTGGTTCTAAAAATTTTCTTTTTGGAAGGAAAATTTTGAATATGTAAATTTTTGATTTGATCCAGACTAATTCCTTTTCTTTTTAATATTCCAGAATTTCTTTTTTTAAAGTTTTTTATAATTTAATTAGGGTAATAATATATTACTTTTATATATTTATTTTAAAAAGGTGAGGTTTTTTTTATGAAGTAAAGATTCATGGAAAGAGAAATCTAAGCATGGTAATTTCAATTTAATTGAAATTTTAATTTGTACAATTTTATTTTATTTACATTTTTGGATGAGATTAGAGTTGTATGAAAAGTGGGATTTTAAACATGATATATTATTAAATTGTAGTTCATACAAATTAATTTAGATCTTAGGGAGATTTAAGTTTCATAAAAGATTTTAAATATATTATATCATTAAATTCTTGTTATTGTAAATTAATCTTATCTATTCTCAATGGAAATTCATAGGAAAGATAAATCTAATCATGATACTTCAATAAATTTTAAATTCATAAAAATTTAACTTACTTGGAATGATTCTCTTAGCCTGCTCCTCAATCTCCACGTCTCGGACACGTTGCTCCGTCACGATCGATTCCAAGGAGAGGTAAAGGGAGGAAGAAGAAATGTTGGATTTGAATTTCTTTCTGACTGCTGTTCTTTTTTTTTAAAAGAAACAGGAGAAGAGAGTTACATTAATATAATATGATAAGATCCTTTTAGGTTAGGATTTTTAGCAATCAGGTTGTTAATATAAGAAATCAGGTTGTTAAGATAAAGATCCCTTGAGATCTTTCAGTTAAAAATTTGAAATTTAAATTTAACTTTAGGTTTGTTTAAATAAATTAGATCTCCTACCTAACCACACGCCAATGTGGCATTATGGTTTAGGTATTAGGATATGGTAAAAAAGAACATGAGTTCAAAACTTGACATAAACAAATTAAGCACTATATATATATTATATATATATATATATATTACTATATATATATATTACTATATATATATATATATATTACTATATATATATTACTATATTTTTTTATTTATTTTACTTTATTTTATTTTGGGTATTGCATGACAAGAGCATCAGTACTGACGGCTAGTCAGGATAATAGGCATGTTTTGTCTCCCAAATCTTGGAATAGATAGCTGGCCCAGGATGTCTGCTTCACTCATCCAGCTCTTAAGCCAGTGATCTGGGTGCAGATGTGGAAGTAACATAACACCTCCCAATAGGTCTCGTAAACCAACTGGGCGTCCTTCCTCTTCAGATGAAGTTCTTCAGTGTTGGGAACGTGTCCTCATATGGTAAATCCCCCATAGGCAAGTCGAAGACTTCATACATTTCGTGTAGGGCAAAACCCATCTCTCCACTCGCTGTGAAAAAAGTGCAGGAGTCCGAGTTGTATCGCTCCCGAGTTGTATTGCTCAAGCATCACGAAGAAATGAAAGAGGCTCGGAAGGATACCACATTGAATGACCCTGACTATGAGGTACAAGCCAAATTGTACCAACAGTCCCTCAACTCTTCGAGGACGAAACCGACCATTCTTGCCCACAAAGCCATTCGATGAGTGCACCCATCCTAACATCTGAAAGTTAGACTTCAGAAAGTCAACCCTTGCCTCCATAAATCTATTGATGAAGGTGTCGACTTGCTTAAGAGTCTCATCCTTGGGGTACTCTTGCCTCAATGAACTCGAGAGTAATCCAATTATATCCCTGTTACAACCGGCAGCGAAGGCACTACGGTCAAAAATCCTTCTTATGGACGCCCGACTGTACTCTAGTCAAATCCCAGTCCATATATTAGCGAAGAGACATGGATTGCAAGCATGACAATTGAACATGCATTCCATGTTCGAGAGGAAGAAGCATTGGTTGCTAATTTGATGAAGCCACTTGTAGTTCCCGTCAAAAAGGTCCTCATCATCTGTTTCGATGGTATCCTCAAAGAAAAATTCTGGCTTCCTAAGAAGTCTTCGGTTCTCGCATTCAAACCTCCCGTTTATAAGAATCTCCCTGAGGGTTAATGCACTACCCCTAGTCAGTCAAGCCTGACATTCTTGATTTTTTCGGTGAACACTGACACCATCTTACGAAGAATGAAGAGGACATTATTGGGGTTCGGTCCACCGATATGTCCGAAATGGTGTCTTTTCGATAAGGGATCTGAGGTGAGCCAAAAGGAAAAGCACAAAAATTAGAACTCTGAAACAGTGAAAAACACTAAGTGTTGAAACTCAAATGTGAGTCTCAACACATGAGACTTGCGTCTAAAGGCTTGAAACGTGAGGCTCACGCAAAGTCCGCATTTAAGATTCAAAACTTTAAAAAAAATATTGGGACTCAAACGTTAGTTTCAAATTCATGAGACCTATGTTTGAAGTCTCAAAACGTGGGACTCACGCAAAGTCCACGTTCTGTTTACCAATGCGAGAGTCGCATTCATAAATCAAAATACGAGCCTCATCAGACTCGCATTTTGTTCATCAATGCGAGAGTCACGTTCATAAATAAAAATGCGAGCCTCATCAGTCTCGCGTTCTGTTCATCAATGCGAGAATTGCCTTCATAAATCAAAACGTGAGTCTCATCAGACTCACGTTGATTATTCAGCTTCAAAGAAGTTAAAGGGACATTGCTCTTTCGAATTCAAAAATGGCAAAGTCATTTCTCATCTGAGATAAGGGCTTTCTGAGGAGGAAAACCACCAGCAGCGATTGTGGTCGTAGCGGCGCTTGATGAAGAAGCAGGACATTTTCCTTTTGGAGCCATTGAATTGGTTTTAATCTTGAGAAGGATTGGAAAAAGCTTAAGCTTTTAAAGGGTTCTGAAAGCTTGAAAGCTTTTTCATACGGGAGTCTGATGAAAAAGATAGTCAAAGTTAATCGACTTCTGAAAGACCACTGATCTTTTATAGGCATTTCAATGGCTATGATATGCGGCGCAAATCTCAAAATTCAGTCTGAGCTGAACACGCGGTGCTTGGAAAGCCCGCGTTTTAGATGACATACGCGTCTAGAACGATTCAATGAGAACCATTCAATGCAACCTTTGCATTTCAAACGCGACAATCAGCCAGAATCATGTCTTATCAAATGTGGGTCGCGTCTTCATCAATGAGGGTCGTGTCCAGAGACATAGAATGTGACAGTCATGTATCCTATGAGAGTTGCATTCTCTCTCAAATATAAGGAATAGTTTTCGCTTTTGTAATCAGTTTAACAGCACTGGCAAAAGAAATTGACGAAGAAATTCTAGACTGCATTTCTAGATACTTATGATGATCATCTTTTGGGACTTCAAGCAGTTCATCAGTATATTCATGAATACCAGAATTCAGACAAGATCAACCTCAGGGCATTTCAAAAGATTACCAGTCTAATCATGAAAGCCTAAATCAACATGAAGTCCAAAGTATTTCAAAATTCTTTCCAATGAACCACGGAGTTTCAAAAACTTTAGAGGGGGTTCTGTAGGTTGTCTAAATAATTACTGAAGACTAAGACTAAAACTTAAACCTCATGCCAAACGCGAGGGTCGCGTTTCAACTCAACCACGAATGTCGCATTTCATCAACAACGCAAAAGTCGCATTCTTTGACAAACGCGAAGGTCATGTTGTTTCTTCAAAATGCTGACCTCAGGGTCGCATTTATACTTCAAAATGCAATCCTGTGTAGCTTCGTGTTTCAACACAAACACGAGCTTGTGAGCTCGGCATTCAATGCTAAAGTGAGGTCCGTGTCCAGCACGAAACCAACGTTTCTACTATAAAGACACCAATTAATTGGGTCAATCAACATCCACTTTCTCCCCCACGTAATGAGAAACCTATCCCCATTATGGAGAGATTTAAAGAGTCAGTTATACCCCAAAAATTCCTATAAATAGCTATGAATAGTTAGGGAGAAGGGGTTCAGCAGCTTGGAGGTTCAGACTTCAAAAAGAGAGGATTCCTGTTGAAAGAGGAGACTCTTTACAAACTTGCGAAGTTCAAGTTCTGTAATCTTTTTGAGATTTTAACCACTGATTAAGATTTTATACTTTATTAGTGTGCTTTCAACAAGAGCAAGAAGATTCAAAGATCAAGTTTCAGATTCGGCTCGTCAACAGAGAACAAGAATGACTCTCCACCGCTACATCAAGAACCGGATACTAAAGAAAGGGAAGATCTACCATCCTTCCCTCTTTTGTAATTAGATTTTGATCTGCTGTAATCTTCTTTTTAAGCAATAAAAGATTTTATAATTTTGATCTGTTGTAATCTTCTTTTTAAGCAATAAAAGATTTTACATGCACAAATTTTCGGTAAACAGCTATACCTGCAAAATAAGAAGAAGAAACCAGGTCGGATTTAGAGAAAGAAACGAACCCCACCCGCTCCAATTTCACCCGAGATCAAAAACAAGGAAAATGGGTTTAAGTCAAAACCCAACTGCTATAGTTCTATACCCAACCCGGCTGCTACGATAACGAGTCTAGTAGCAAAACAGACCCATTAGCAGCATCTCTTCATCAACAGGCTGTAACTCTCACATCCGATGTCCGCTCTCGGTAATTTTTGAAGCATTGCGATCATGAAGTCATCTCTATGCACCGGCATCCTCTATGGGTCACTGAGATTTTTGTGATTCTAAGCAGGTACTTCTCTTAACTCAATCTATTTACTTGTGAGTTAATATCCATCTCTATTGTTTTATTGACTATATATGCTGCAACTAAATTGTGTGACTGTGAAATTATGTTAACCCTGTGATTGCTGGTCATATGTATTGATTTTATAACTTATCATCATAACGAGTAGTTGCATCACTTTATTTTAGATTTGGAACAATACAAAAATAGAACGTTTTGTTAAATCCATCTATTGTATTATTAGTTTTAACTATTTTTCTACCCAAGATCGTTTTGTTGGTGAACCATAGTGACATTTATTCTATCACTGATATCTGATTCACATACATCTAACATTTCACATCAACGATCCTCCTCGCAAGGGAACAAATGCCCTGAGGACGCTCCTCCTTCCAAAA
This sequence comes from Agave tequilana, assembly GCA_038442645.1. Lineage (NCBI taxonomy): Eukaryota > Viridiplantae > Streptophyta > Magnoliopsida > Asparagales > Asparagaceae > Agave > Agave tequilana. The sequence continues at coordinate 57,985 of JAVJIF010013093.1, read as the reverse complement.
ACATCGTCACCCGAGACCAGTTCTTCCATCTCGAGCAAGGTGCCTATTGCAACCAACTCCATTGATATCCATCTACACTCATGGAGTCTGTTGTGCCGCCATATCATCCCACATTTTAAACGTTGCAACGACCCCTACTCTAACGCGAATTATTACAGAAGATAGCAGAAATTGCTCTTGCTATAAAGGGCAGAATTCAAGCCGTTACAAAAAAATTACAACATGCAGATCATGCAGTTATTCAAATCCGCATGACATGCACTACCAATGAGGCCTCCCGGGGTATATACATAGTGGGAAAACACAGGAAGAAATTGAGGAAAAAGAGAGGAAGAAAAAGAAAAGAGAAAAGAGATTTCCTTCCAATAGAGAGAAGAGACTTCCCCAAACCATTATCCTATTGTATTCATAAATTAGATCAGAGTTTTATACCTATGCTGAGCTCACTGTAACCTCCTGAAAATAATAAATTCTCTCCCCCTCCCCGTGATTTTTCCCAAATTGAGTTTCCACATAAAAATTTGTGTTCTTGTGTTGTCTCCTCACTCTCTCTCTCTCACTCTCTCTCATATAACCTTTGTTACAAAATTGAACTGTAGATAAATTCCCCCTGGGAATTTACCCCTACACATTGCTTTTACAGGCATCTGTTTTCTATTTTTTTTTCATTTCTTTTCTTTTCTTTTTTTCTTTTATATTTTCTGTTGATTGTTTTGATTGAAGGAGAGAGGTCTCTGTGTTGAGATTCTGTATGTAATTGATCAAAGATTCAAAGGCCTGATCAAATCCTAAACCCATGGACTATATAATTTCTGAGATTTTTAAGCTTAGTCCTCCTCACCAGTTTGGAAAATTTTCCCCATTTTTCTGTTTGAGAAGGCTCATGTATTAAGTCTCTGGATTATTTTTTCTATGAATTAGAACAAATTGTTGATGCCAATCTCACAAGTTTGAGAAGGACTTAATAATCTCAGAAAAAATTAGAGCAATTAATTACCTCGTCATGGATTATAATTTTTTTTTCTTTTTTATGTTTTGAGAAGGCTCGTGTATTAAGTTCCTGGATTAATTTTTCCTATGAATTAGGGTTCTCTCTACAAATTGCACTTTCATCCACCTCCTTTTCTTCCCATAAATGAGAGCAAAGGGCTGAATGATGCCAATCAAGTCCTGGCTTATTTGTGCTTGACCTGTTGATTGTTGATTGTTAGTTGTTAATTATTGGATGTTAATTGTTGATTGTTATATAAATGAGAGCAAAGAGCGAAGGACTTGACTTGTTGAATTGTGATGCATTTAATTCTGTTAAATTCTGTTTAATTTCACTATCTGGGCCAAAATAACTGCCTGGACCAAAATAACTATCTGGGCCCAAATTCTGCCCCAAAAACTTTCTGGGCCAAGGTCCAATCGAACGAGCTTAACTGAACCGAAAAAATTCAATTCAGTTAAGTGCTCTACTAGAATCGGATCAGTTCGGTTCGATTATTACAAATTCGGTTCGGTTTTCAGTTTTTCAAATTTTCAGTAAAACCAAACCGATCATGCCAATGCTCTGCCCTACATGCACATGTGGCAATCTCTCTCTCTCTCTCTCTCTCTCTCTCTCAAAATAGCAGTCCACTTTGACAGGTGGGTAATTATCCTTACAGTCATTTAGGGCCATCTTGTCTAGCTTGATGAAGCTTGAGCTATGTATAATGCACAGAGATAATATTTTAAAGAAGATATTCCGTGCTCTCTGAACGTTAACGTTCTCATTGAGATTGTGTTGGGCCTTTCGGAGAATCTAACACGCTAATCCTTAAGATCAAAGTTTCAACGACGCAGAGTCAATCATCAAATAATTATAGCTCGAACTAATATAAAGAGAGTGAATAAAATTTAATGATATTCGACAACTTGTTACATTATCAAGACAGAAGAGAGAAGATCTTATTCAATCAATAGAGTTATAAGGGTTACAAATTGATCCGAATATCCAACTGATCAAGATTGATTCAAATAAAAAAAAACTACGCAATTTGTCATAGAATTCTCAAACAAACTAACACTAAAGCTATCCAATACAAATCACCAATTCTTGTTACAAATAAGAGTACAACACCCCTTAATATATAGACAGAGAATGCACGAAGATGAAGAAACCCACAACTCTGAAATTAGTTCAGTAAAGAAATACAAAAACTATTCAGACTCGTCCAGAATACCGTAACTGTCAGTAGCTCTAAGAAGCCTCTCAGACAGACTGAGCTGACCCAACTTTCAGTTGGTTCTCCTGTCGATAGACTCTGTCGACCGCTATACAAACGCTTGTCGATCGCTCCATATCAGCTGTCAACAGACTGACAATCACAAAGTCTCTGTTAGTGTTCCGTGTATCCGTTGTCTATAGGGGTGCCACTGGATGCGGATTATTCGCAAATATCTGTATCCGAATCCGCCTTCAACCCGGATACGGATATCATTTTTTCACATCCGCCAATATCTATATCCGTATCCATATCTGAAAGTTAGGTGAGGATACGGATATGGTAAAAGCAATATCCTATCCGTATCCGATCTGACATCCGAAGGTTGGGTGCTTGACAATGATATTCGTATGAAAGAGACTATTCTTCAATGGAATAAGACATCAAATTTTGATATTTTGAGTTGGTGAAAAAGTAATAGTGGAAAACATCCGATTCTTGCAAGAGTAGCACAAGATATTTTGAGTATTTCGACATCAATCATCTCATCCAAATCGACATTAAGCACTAGGCTCGTGTAATCTATTACTATAGAAGTCGAATAACAATGGATACAGTGGAAACATTGATATGTACACAATAATATCATAATATGTATGACATTTAATATTGTTGTAAATGAGATAAAAAGTAATATAAGTATATCTATTTAGTTGTTCCTTAGCCGTATTCATTTTTACATATCCGATTAGTATCTGTATCCGATTCGCTAATATCAATTCTGTATCCAATATCCGATTTTGCAGATACGGATATCATTTTTTCACATCCGTCAATATCCGTATCTGTATTTGTATCCGAAGGTTGAGTGCGGATATGGATATGATAAAGACAATATCCGATCCGTATCCGATCCAATGGCACCCCTAGTTGTCGACCATTATCACGCACATGTCAACAGATACATACTTCTACTGCTAATAACTCCTTTTTCCTGTGCTTCTATGCACTTCGAATTCCAAATCTCCTTGAGCTATTTATTTGGGTTTAAAAACTCCAATTCCTAGCTTCTTTCCCCCAGATTGAGCAGTCTACCTCTTCCCTCTCTGCACAGCAAATCAATGCATACTGCAGGAGGATGTGATAGTTTCTGATGCAATTAATTATTTGCTTTAAAATTTGTAGACTTCATCATATTTTTTTTTTATCAAAGAGATGATTATAGAGATTATATTAGGAAGAAAGATGGCTTAAAGTTAAGCAGTTCACATAGAAAAGTTGATCAAGCAGTTCGCATAGAAAAGTCGATCAACTTGTGTACAGACCACAGAGAGAGAGAGAGAGAGAGAGAGAGTTGATCAACTGTGTTCAACATTGGAAAGGACAGTGCCGCTCAGCTATCGAATCCAATTTGATGCCAATAAAACTTTTCGTACACAAATGTGGCTGCAGGCTACCAACAAATAGACAAAGCCTCTGCCTCGATGTCTCCCAAGGATCTTGCTACCAACTCAGAGATTTTCGCATGAGAAAAGATCCCTTCGCTGCCCAATTCGAATTTGAACATCGTTGTTGGATCTCGCAGTTTTTTGTAAATAACAAAAGCAAAAAACTTACACAACAAATTAACAGAGAGACCACAGCATATTTCATAAATTTTCTGATTAATTTGTGTCAAAGCGTTTGCCAAAAGCGAGCTAACACGCCGTTTACACTCTACATTTCTGAGAGAGAATTTCCTAAAGGAATATTTTGTATTTAAAATCAGATTCACCTAATAATAATGAAAGTCATTTTGCATGAGACTCTTTAGTTGTGCAGATTACCACAGCCGACTCTACTAAAAATGAGTTTTTTTGGCTGTGAAAATATGCAAAAACTCTCAGCTAGTTTCACGACACAGACACAAGACAAGCATTAATAACAGTACTCACAAAAGAAACAACAAAATAAAGACAAATGATGGAACACTAGGATCCAAACATAATTTTAATATTATATATACAAATTCCATAACTCAAAACTCATGGACTCTCCAATTTCCAACATTCTTTTTTACAGCTCTTATCATGCCTCAAATCACTCAAACTCCAGTAACTCTGACACAAATAAATAAAAATAAAAAGACTATCTAACAGCCTTCGGCCCAAGGATGGACAATTTTACATATTTGACACAGTCCAATCCTTAACCACAACCAACCAACAATTAAAACAAATTTCAAGGACTGCGACATAAAATTACTTCCAACTGTTTCCCCCCACTCTCTGCTCTCCTGGTTCTCTCATATCTACAGACTTAAATTCACAACAGAAACAGTAAAAAATAACAAAAGAAAAAGAAAACATTAGACTCTCAAAAGGATGTACAATAAATAGCCTTAGTAGCGAGGCAGAGTCTAGTGACTCATCTCATTGTGCTAATTTTGCTCTTCAGCCCCTAAAATATTAGTTAATTTCTCTTCGTCTCAAAAGTGCTCGCTGTAAAGAGAGCTCTTGATTTTGTGTTAATTTGCGTAAAATCTAAGCGACGGCTGGGATGCCACGGCTCCTGCTGCGGCCGCGGTCGAGGCAATCAAAACCCTCGATCCGAACCGCAGCGGGCGTGAACCCGAACTTCGTTCGGGCGCAACCCGTCCTGGACGAAGCAGACGCGGGTATGGGTGCGGCAAGTGATACCGGGTTCGGGTACGGCACCAGGTCGTTAACGGGTGCAGCCTCCCCAAAACGGGCATCGTTGATTAGCGGGTTAGCAGATCGGGTCGGTGGAGATCCACAGAAGAACGGGGGAGTCGAGTCCATCGGATGTTCCCCTCCCTGTAATTAATTACTATTTGCATCAAACCCCTTAAAAAGTAAGCAAGTATAAATTAAAATTTATAAGATGTGGCAAAATTTTACCTTGGTTAGAAAAATATCAAGGAGCTCGACTCCGACTTGGAAATCAGACGGATCCATTTGTTGCCTGAACAGACGACCGGATCCCAATTAGAGCGGGTTAACGAATTCGGGTTTCAAAACAAGACATCCAAAGAACCGGGAAGAAAAATTACCAGGACTGCCATCGGAGAGGGCGAATCGGGTCGGGAGCGCCGGACAGCTGCCCGATCCGCCGGGGCTTCGGGCAGACTAGTGGGCCCCTCATCTCGTTGCAGGCAGCGAAGGCGTTCTGCTGAATCGCACAGCCGTTCATTTTTTTTTTATATATTTTTTGATTGTTAGATACACGAGATCTGCAGCTAATTGAACGCCTGCGTCAAAGAAAGAGAATATTTTTTAAGATTTCTTCTCTAATAAAATACCATGGATCCGAAAATTGAAGAGAAGATTATTTTTTTTATAGATCTCAAGAACCTATAAACTAAAACTGAAACAGAACAATAAAACAAAAGTTTGGGAGTTAGAATTGATATTTAATAATTACAGATTAAGACAAGAAACAAGAGCGGCATAAAACTTTCTAGATCTTGTTTGTAACTAATTAATTGATATCGAAATACTAAAAAGATGGAAACTTGAAGAGATTTTGGACCCAAATAGCGTTGGAACTGAAAAGAAAAATGAAAATAAAGAGGGAAAAGTTCCAAAAAGATCGCCCCTAATCGAACCCACAACAAATAAAACAAGAGAAAAGGAAAAGGAAAAAAAAAACCTACTTGGGTATTCAAAAGATTGAATATTTAACGGATTAAAACAGAAACCAGCTCAAAATTCTAAGGATCTAAGACGAATCGAAAAGGAGAAAGAGATAAGAAATTACCTGAGCTGCCTCTCTCTTTGAGAGAGATTGAAACAAAGGAGCACCACAATTAGAGGAGAGAAGAGAAAGCATGAGGCTAGTGGAGGGTGAGGGGTTGCTTTATAGAACAGAGCACATGAGAAAGATATTGCCCAATAAAATTTAAAAAAAAGAACTTTTTTTATTAAAACAAAAGGAATCCTAAATATTTATTTTACTTAATAATAATAAAAGAGATGTCTTAGCATTTACCCGTTGGTTAGGTTCCCTTCACGCGGGAGGTGCATGAAAAAGATAAAGACTAAATCTGTCCGATAAAAGAAAAAGAGAAAGAATAAATAAATAAATAAATAATTTTTGAGAAAAAGAATTTATAACGGTGAGGTCCACAAGATGAGCACGTCGCTTTCGGATTCGCTCTATGGCTGTCGTCTCTTATCGTCCGTTCCTTTATTCCGCGGACGACCTCTTCAAAAGAAATAAATAAATAAATAAAGAATAAGAAAAACGAGAGAAAAGAGCATGTGCGTTTCTGACTAGATTTCATCAGTTGACAATTGTCACCTGGCTGGACTCACCCGAGATTGCGCTAAAACAGCGAAATATGGTAGTTCCATTTTGCTCACTGTGTGGCACGTTCACCGTAGCCTGAGAGCCATTGAGGTGACGCAGCTCATTCAGAGGATTACAAGAATCAACGACCCAGATGAGTGAGATGATCACGATGACAAAAAACGCGATGAGCTAAATTATTTTCAAAAGATGGATCACTTGCAGAAATGATATACTTTTTACAAATTTAACCCTGCTAATAGACTATACTCTCTAATTGTACCTCTACTCTTGCAATTAACTCTTTACTACACCACCTCTAACTCCGAGAGGTGTCGAAGGAATTTCAATTCTCACTGTTTCTCTTACTTTTGGGTTCTTAATGTAGTGGTACTTTTTTCAAGATATCAACATGTGTCTCTCATCTTTCAACTCTTCGAGAGACATCAGAGCACCCCCAAAGTCCTCACCACATCCGGCCTACTCAAAGTGTTCTCCATTTCGAGATCCTCTCCATTCCGTAGGCTTCAACTCTGAATCTGGAGCTCCAACAATAGATCATCATTGATTTCCACCGACATTTATGCATCTCCTGAAAAACACCTAGAGGGGGGGGGGGGGTGAATAAGTGTTATGCTAATCAAATGCACTTTTAAAAACTAGTTAAGATGTATGCTGCAAGCGGTCACTCAAAATAAGAAATTGAAGCCGAATTCCCGGTGAAGGGCTCTAGAACTTCTCCTCTTTGATTCATCAAGATGATGAGTTGAGGTGCTTAATTGCTTTCTTGTTGATATGAGTATAGACCTAAAATGCAAGAAGATGAAATGAATGCAATATGGAAACAAGACAAATAGTATCACAAGTATAGGAATGTAAAGCAATAAAGAGTAAGAAGAAATCAATCGCAAATACAAGAGAATTTTTTTTAAGGTTCGAGTCACTGTTCTACGTCCCCACCTTCACCACTATGAAGGATTTTCACTAAATCCACAAAGGGAATTTCCACATAGGGACCTTACACCTAAGAGATTACAATTGGTCTACTTAAGACCGGAGTACCCAACTCCAACAATAATATCCTCCACACAAGAGGAACCACAACTCAATGAAATATAAGTCACCTGGTGATCTAGGAAGATCACAAACACTCTCTTACAACTTCTTATAGAGTGGAGTATGATTTTAGGCTTAAGAAGTAAAGTGAGAGAAAAATTTCAGTAGTAAAGATTTAGAAGACTTGAAAACCAACCGAAAAATTTTGCAATAGAAAGAACTTTGAAAATGGAAAGCAATGAAACACTTCTTCTCTTGAAAATACTTGAAACTTGGATATTTTTCTTGTCGAAAACCAAAGACCCATGACCTCTATTTGTAAACAAAGGATAAATACAATTCATGAGTGATACTAGGTCATTAGGGGTGAGTTTAACCACTTGGAAACAAGAAATAGCCGTTGAAAACCATAAAAAACAAAACAGATTCAAAATAGAGCCGTTGGTGCCAGTCTGGACGTTTGCAGGTCGACCGGCACGCCACTTGGCAAATAGCCGTTGGCTACGGTCGACCGCCCGTCGACCGTAGGGCAATTTAAAAAGAAAATTTTGAACTGCCGGTCGACCGGGTCGGTCGATCGGCACAAACCGAGAGCAAGTGTCATGCAATCGGTTGACCGGTCGGTCGACCGCAAGGGTTGATGGTCGACCGACCTGGTCGACCGACAAACGTGCACAGCGTGTACGCCTACGGCCAAAAGGCATGGTCGACCGTGTCGGCCTGAAACAGCTACGGTTGACCGCCCGGTCGACCGTTATAGCCTGAAATAGAATTTAAACATATTTTTGAACTTGGAAAATATTTTTAAAATATTTTGCATTGGATTGAGGGTTATGTAGCATAGTATAGGAGATAAAATACATGTTCTAAACTTGATATAAAAATTTGAAAAATTATGAAACATGTATATTAACCAATCATGCAACAAAATCAATATTACCTAAAACATGTATTTTTGAAAAAGTGTATTTTCGTGTGTGTAACTTTTTGAGCACATCATATCCTTACTCTTTAGCATACTATAATCTTATAAGGGTTTAGGTGACTACAAGATCTTCAATCGGGTTTTTCATTTGCCTCATTGAGTTTCTTGAATTCTTGATCCTATATTTGAGTCATCTTGAGTCAACACCACCTTCCTTTAGGGGAAGAAACTTCTTGAATTCTTAGAATCCTGAAATAATCTTAAACACTTAAACTTAATTAGTACAAATAACTATATATGTTTTATGATCATCAAAACTCTAAAACCGGGTGATTATAACCTTGGGCCAACAATCTTCTCCTTTTTTATGATGACAAAACATATGAGTTATTTTAAAAAAAATGTGAAAGGAGCTTGAAAAAGCTCCCCCTCAAATCATGCTATCTATCAAGTATAAGAGAATACAAATTATAATAAAAATTAATTGAAAAGCATGCATGAAAAAGAAATAATAACTTAAAATTATTTTAAAAATATTTCTCCCCCTTTTTGTCATGCATCAAAAAGGGTCAAGTCAACAAAACATTTATGATGAGTATTTGCAAAATTCTCATGAATCCATAATACAAACATTTAATTCACCACAAATAAATGAAAATCTATTATAATCTAGTGGTTTAGTAAAAATATCTGCAAATTGAAAATCGGTGAAAACATAATCAATTTCAATATCACCTTTCTCATAATGATCTCTAAGAAAATGATATCGAATGTCAATGTGCTTTGTATTACTATGTTGATTTATATTTTTAGTCATATGAATAGTACTAGTATTAGCATAAAATATTTTAATATGGACATAATGCAAATCATAATTAAGAAGAATATGTTTAATTCAAAGAACTTGAGCACAACAAGCCCCGACCGCAATATACTCCGCCTCCGCGGTTGAGAGGGCTACAGAATTTTGCTTTTTGGAAGACCATAAAATAAGACAATTTCCTAGAAACTGACAGGTTCCACTAGTACTCTTCTTATCCACTCTACAACCCGCATAGTCAGCATCCGAAAAACTCGTCATGAAAAATTGTCTGGTTTTCGGATACCACAAACCCATTCCAATGGTTGCCTTAAGATATCTAATAATGCGTTTTACCGCAATCAAATGGGACTCTTTAGGGCACGATTGAAATCTAGCACATAGACAAACACTAAACATAATATCTGGCCTACTAGCCTTTAAATATAATAAACTACCAATCATGCTATGATAGAGTTTAATATCTACATTTATACCTTGTTCATCCTTATCAAGTTTTGTTGTGGTAGCCATGAGAGTTTTGCTTGTCTTAGCCCTTCAAGCCCAAATTTCTTGATGAGTTTATTCGTGCATTTGGCTTGATTTATAAAAATCCCATCACTCGTTTGCTTGATCTGGAGTCCAAGGAAGTAGTTATATTCGCCCATTATAAATATCTCAAATTCCTCCTTCATACATGATTCAAAATCTTTGTAAAGTTTTTCATTAGTAGATCCAAATATAATATCAACATATATTTGAACAATAAGAATATAATTTTCAACATGTTTAGTAAACAAAATGGTATCCATTGTTCCTTTAACAAAACCATTAGAAATAAGAAATGATGAAAGTCTTTCATACCAAACTCTAGGAGCTTGTTTTAAACCATATAAAGCTTTGTCTAGTTTGAAAATAAAATCCGGGTGTGTAGGATCAACAAACCCGGGGGCTATTCAACATACATCTCCTCTTCAATAAACCCATTTAAAAATGCACTTTTGACATCCATTTGAAAAAGTTTGAAATCTTTATAGGAAGCAAAAGCAAGTGTTATCCGTATGGCTTCAAGCCGTGCTACGGGTGCAAAGGTTTCCTCACAATAGATACCTTCGATTTGGGTGTAACCTTGGGCCACTAACCTAGCTTTATTCCTAATAACATTGCCCGACTTATCAAACTTGTTCCTAAAAATCCATTTAGTACCAATTGTTAGTGTAACAACCAAAATTTTATTGTACCTAATTTCTCCTCACCTTAAATATTAAGAATTTTGGTTAAGGCATTATATAGAAGTAGTCACCCTCCATAATTCTATGTCAACAAATTAAACTTTATTAATAGACCCACTTCCCTTTTCAATGTTTTTAATTAATTATTTGATTGTGGTGACTAAAAATGTTTAGCATGAAGGCTTATGTGCATGTATTTTGGGCAAATTTATGACTTAAGCAATAGTAAAAGTTAATGTCAACATAATCCTTCATATCACCTAATCACCAAGCTTATCCTAATAACTTTTTAGTGGTAAGTATGCATTAGGGGGAAGATTAAAGGGGCTAATGATTCTTGAGAGTTGGGTTTCCATGTGGCACCTTGAGAAGGGTCTTGGCCAAGTGGCATCATGAGAATACACCACCTAGTTCTTGCAATTCCAAGGAGTTGACTACAAGCTTGCCTCTTCATCTTCCTCACTCAAAATTCTGCAGAATTCTTCTCCCAAATCCTGATATTTTTCCTTTCAATTGTGAAGAAATTGAATCCCTAAATCCCCCATTCATCTCATCCATAGAAATTTAAGATTTGAAACTAGGATACCCTCTTTTAGCCCGAATTCCTACTCCTCTAGACTCTGAAGCAGGAATCCACGAGAGGGAAGGCAGTGACACAGGCGCACAGCAAGCAGAGCCGCAGCAGAACGCGGGGCTCTGCTACTTTGCCGCGGAACCGCGGTAAAGAAGAGGATTCCGCGACAATTTGGGGGAGGGAAGGCCCGATCCTTAGGGAGGAGGTTCCTGGTGAGCTGGGGGTGAGATCTTCCACGGCCAAACAGCATTATCCTGAAGCTTAATTCTCTGTTTCAGAGTATTAAAGCATTGTGAGTAAACCTAACCATTAGGGATTATGTTATCCTATTAATGCTTGAAAAATCAGAACTTTACATTTGTGTAGGTGACCCACAATGGTAGTATTTGCTGTTTTTGTGATATCTTTACACTAGATGGAAATCGATGAGTATTACTTAATTATTGTGCCCTATATCATATTGTGATGTGATAAATGTGTGGTATACATGTTTAGCTCACTAATTTGACTTAGATAAGGTAATTTAGCATCTTAAATTCGCTGTTTGGTAATTAACTTTAGGTTAATGAAAATGCAAAAAAGGGTATTATATGCTTGTTACGTCTCTACATTACATCGTTATGATATGCATGTGTAGAACTCTTGTGCTAGTATATTATGTATGCCTATTGAGCCAAATTAGCGTGTTATTTCGCTATCTTTCTTGGTTATTATCATGACAATCGATTCGATATAGATATGATATAAACTTGAAGCTTACTTTATATTCACAAGAGTACATGTGGATGATGCATATGTGCATACGGGGTTGGAATTGGCGCATTATGGCGCTACTATGATTTTGGGAAACCCAAGTGCATGTTTCTTTATTGTGGCACATCATTTTGAGCATGACATGTAAGTTAGTTTTATATTGCTTAGTATGAATATCATAACTTAAACCTTGCATGATGCATTTTTATATATAGGAGGAAGGGGCCGTGCGGGAGCCGGTAGGAGGGGGGAAGACGGGGATTTGACACATGTATATATATATATATATAAGGAGGAAGGGGCCGTGCGGGAGCCGGTAGGAGGGGGGGAGACGGGGAAACTTATATGTTTATATGAATTCTATATATATATAAGGAGGAAGGGGCCGTGCGGGAGCCGGTAGGAGGTGGAAGGCGGGGAAATTTCATTTATATTGAATGACATCTAAATGTGAACTGTCAAGTTGCATTCATGATTGATAATGCTTGTGTTAAACTAGAATGTCACTTTATGTGCATAACGAGCCGAGTGGATGGGAGTAGACTCATCCACGAGAATTTCATACATATTCATACATTTATATCTTTTGTGTCATGATATAACGAAACGAAACTTTTGATAGTGGAGTCATGTAAACCACATATGTATATGAAACTTGGAACAAGTAAGGTAACTCGAATAAATTATTGTTTATGGGACTCATTGTAATTTACCTCTTCTAAACTGTTTAGCTTATGAAATCGTTATATCAATTCCCTTTGATATGGTTTACTCATTGAGCTGTCGAGCTCATTTTATTTTCCTTCCATCTTTTCAGGTTTGGATAAGGGTAAGGGACCTCTCTAAATGGAAAGGTTAAGTTATGGATGGCATAATATGTTGTAGTATCATTTTGGTTTTGTTATGTGATCTTAAATGTGTAGGTATAGACCCTATGGAAGTCTTTATGGAAAAACATGTTAAGTTGTACTTGATGTACATTTTGTCCTTATAGTATTTGAGACCATGGTCTTGTATGTAATATAATGTTCTGGGTTTGTGAATCCCTTGGATATGTATGTTTTGGAATTTGGAACGATGACAATATGTGGGAATGCTATTTGTTGGAAAGTAACTCTTGAAATGTTGATGTAAAGACTATGCTTGCAATGGAGGGAATCAAGTCATGATATATGTTTGTTGTTAAGACTTGGTATATGTGATTGATAAGTAGGCCGGGTGTGCCGAAATTATTGGTGAAATAAGTAGGCCTTTGAGCCGAAATCTTGATTATTGTAAGTGAGAAATAAAGGAATATTAAGGATGATGCTGCCAAATTTTTTCTTAATTTAAGGTTAACGGAGACAAATGGTGTTGTAGGCCTAATCTTGTTTATTAGAAACTGGGGCCGTTACAGTTAGTCTATCATGGGGTCTAGGGAAAAGATGTCAAACTTAGTTGTGCTCAAATTGATTGAGCTCTTCTTGCATGGCTAGCAACCAATATGAGTCGCCCTCAGCTTCGAGGATGTTCTTTGGTTCAAAATGTAAATTAAAGCATAATGGCCATAAAGATCATGGAGCTTGGAACGAGCAGTTACCCCTTTTGATACATCACCTATAATGAGATCCTTGGGATGATGTGGAGTGAATCTCCAATCCTTTGGAAGTGGTTGTGGAGACTCCACTTCAACTTCTTGAACTTCACTTTGCACATCAATCTTTGGCTTGTCTTCTTGTATAGGTGAGTCCTTTAAGGTTATTCTCTCCATGTCTTCACCTAAGGAATCTATTTTTATAATATTCTCAACAAAAACATTAGATTCCTCAAACTTTACATGTATAGATTCTTCAATAGTCATTGTATATTTATTGAAGACTCTATAGGCTTTACTAGTGTTAGAGTAACCAACAACAATAGCTTCATAAGATTTTGCATCAAACTTACCTAAATTATCTTTAGTATTTAAAGTAAAACATTTACAACCAAAAACTTTAAAATAAGAAACATTTGATTTTCTTGAATAGTAAATTTCGAAAGAAGTTTTAGAATTATTTTTGCAAAAGAAAACCCTATTTGATATGTAATAAGATGTGTTTATGGCCTCGGCCCATAGGTATTGAGGGAGACCATATTCATTTATCATAGTCCTAGCCATTTCTTATAGTATTCAATTTTTTTTCTCAGCTACTCTATTTTGTTGTGGAGTTCTAGGATAAGATAATTCATGTTTAATTCCATGTTCTTCGCAGTAAGTGACAAAGGATTGAATATTGAATTCACCACCTCTATCACTCCTTATTCATAAAAATGAAGAATCTTTTTCCTTTTCAACTCTTTTTCTAAACATTTGAAAATATGAAAAGGCTTGATTTTTATATTCTAAAAAGAAAACCCAAGTAAAACGAGAAAAATCATCAACCAATACAAACGCAAAATGATTCCCACTTAGACTTTTGGTTATAATAGGACCAAACAAATCCATATGAAATAATTCTAAGGGTCATGATGTCATGATATCCTTGATGGATTTGAAAGAGGACTTGGTTTGTTTTCCAAGTTGGCACGCATCGCAAATGCGATCCTTTTCAAATTTCAAACAAGGAATACATTTCACCGCTTCCTTATTATTTATTCTAGATAGATGGTCAAAAGAAATATGACCTAATCTCCTATGTCACAACCAAGAGTCATCATTGAAGGCATTCAAACATGTGACATTGCATTGCATATTAGACATATCAATCATGTATACATTATTTTCACGAAATTCAAAAAGTATACATGCATTAGTTTGTCTATCAAATACATTACAAACTAAGTCATCAAAAATCACATTAAAACCTTTATCACAAAGTTGACTAACACTCAAGAGATTATGCTTGAGGCCATCAACTAAAGCAACATTCTTAATCATAGGAGATGAATCAGGTTTAGTGTTACCTATACCAACAATCTTTCCTTTGGAGTCATTTTCGAAGGTGACAGTGCCACCTACATGGTATCTTGATAGGGTTATAAAGTTGTTAATATCCCATGTCATGTGCCTTGAGCAACCACTATCAAGATACCACCGCTCCCTACATCTTTGAGCTTTGGAGTGTTCCTACATCATGTAACATAATTGTTAACTTTGGTACCCAAATTTTCTTAGGTCCTTTAATGTTAGCATTATAAACCAAAACATGATTATTTGAGGCATTTATTCTATCAAAACAAAATTTAGCCAAGTGACCCTTTCGGCCACAATAAGTGCATGCATAAATTTTACCATACATGAATGCATGATGAGTGTGTAGAGTGTGAACATTTTTGGTTTGTGTTGTGTGTTTAGCATGATGTGAGTGCAAATGTTATGACTTGTGAGCATGGGTGTGTGTAGTATGAGTTTGTTTATTTGGAATATGTTTCTTAGGAAACATAGCCTTCAATCTAGATTTGTTAAATTGACATTTCTTTAAAACTTCTCCTAAAGAGTTAATTTTATTCTTTAGGATAGAAATCTCATCTTTATCTATTTGTGAAAATTTGGCTTTACAAGAAATCTTATAAGCATCACAATCTTTTTGAGTAGAATTGAGAGCTGAAAACAAATCATCCTTTTCTTTTATGAGTATGAAAATTTTGTGATTAAGAGCTTCATTTTCTTTTTTCATTTTTAAATATTTCTTTTTAAGAAAATTATAGTTATGAGATAATTCTTCAAAAGCTTCTCCTAATTCACCCATAGTTAATTCACAATCATCAATAGATGATTCGGGGGTTACCTTATTTGTGCTATCATTTGCCATGAAACACATGTGGCTAAAAAACACCTAGAGGGGGGTGAATAGGTGTAATTGCTAATCTAACAATCTTTTTAAAATTAAGATGGATGAATGATGCAACGATCTCTCAAAACAAGACTAAGAGCCGAATACCCCGTGAGAGGTTCTGAACTCCTTCCTCCCAATTCCCCTTGAATGGGTTAGAGGTGCGCAATGCAACCTTGTTGTATGAGAATTGATTGACAAAATATCAATGAATGAATAATAGGCAATGATGAAGAGCACACAAGATATCACAAGTAGAGGAAGCAAAAATACTTGAAACAATAAGCAATAGAGAGCAATTGAAAGTAAAGCTAAATAGAGAGCAAGAGCAAAAGACAATTGCAAACACAAGTATTTGTTTCGAGGTTCGAGCCACCGCTCTACTCCCCGCCTTCACCTCCGTGAAGGGTTTCCACTATCCACCGAGGACGCTTACAACGGTGTAATACCCCGTTTCCGGAATACGTACTTAGTTGCGTGTTCAGATTTTTCGATCGTATTTTTTTCGATTTGTTTCCGGTATTTATTCTGTATTATGAATTCCTTACCTGATCGTTTTGTCTTGGATTTGGATTCGTGGTCTCGGAGTCAGCCCCAGTCTGAACCAGGGACCCGATCCTAGTATATTATTCGATTTGGTCTTTCCAGTCATTAGATTTGACCGATTTCAGTTTCAAATATTATTTTCTAATATTTTAGATTTTATATGATTTTCTGGAATTTTCTTGAATTAAAAGGAATTTCTTCAAAACCGGTGTCGGCCAGTGCCGCTGATCGATTCCTGGATTTTTAATTCTCAAACAGTTTGGAATTTCATGATGGTCCTTTAGGCTTTATTTCTTAGAATCATATTTTCTATCTAAATACTTTTTCTGGGAATTTTATGAATTTATGAAAGTTCCAACGGAGTCGGTAGATAACTGATTCCGGGATTTTTAGTTTTAAAACTATAAATTATTTCTTCAAACGAATTTCACCATGAGTCTTAAAATGTTATTCTTGATTTTTAGTAAAATTTTCGGGTCGTTCCGAGATACTTGAATTTCGGACGATTCCGGTATTTTCCAAAATTCCATTTTCCAATTTTCCAATAATTCCAATCTTTTCACATAATCCCACTCATTCTCTCTCTCCCCCATGGCCGGCCAAGTGGCCAAGAGAGGGACACTCATCCCCCTCCTCCACTTTGCAAAAACCCCCCTCTCATCTACTCTAATTTCACCTCCTTCACAAATTCCAAATCATATATAAACATTTCTTTACAATTCCATCCCCTTTTTCTTCACTTCCACAAAGAAATCCCCTTCACCAAAATCCCTCCTTCATCTCAACCTCAAACCCCAACTTCAAATCATCAAGGCCTTCATCTCCACTTCAACCTCAACTACCAAAAGCATCCTCAAGATCTTCATCTTCAACCTCAACAACTACTTTGGATTTGGGACCACATCTTCTTCGTCTTGGTGGTAATTGTCGAAAAGCTCCAATTTAACCACTCCAAGTGAGTATTTTTACTCACCAAGACTCATCTAATTCCAAGCATACTTGTGTTTACAATTCTTGTATATTTGCATCTTCAAAATCATGTTTTTTAACCATCAAACACAACCAGCGAATTCTGTTCTGTACTCAGTTTTTGCCCACGATTAGTCGACTTAACCTAGAACCTAGTCGACTAGAAACCCTTAGATTGAAACGTAACCTTTTCTGATTCACAGTTTTAGTCGACTCATCTTATTTACTAGTCGACTATAGATCCCTATTAGTCGACTACACCTTGACCCTAGTCGACTACCCTTTTTCTGAAACCAAACCCAACTCTCTGTTACACAGTTTTAGTCGACTAGACCCTACTGTTAGTCGACTAACCCTTCTATTAGTCGACTACTCCCTTGACCTTAGTCGACTAACTTTGGCTGTCTGTTACAGTTAATTACTATCTTAAATTTGGATCTTATGCTTCGGTTATGTGTTTGTATATTGTACTTCATGACCTATTACTTGAAGTATATAACCTCTAGTTACTTCATATTTCTATGTTTATGTATTGCCATGCAACTGTTTGTTTCATTCTTATACTTGTATCTTGCCAGTGATATTCTTACTCCTTATCGTATACCATGCGTGGCAGACCCTTCGAGGTCGTTGAACTCTCCGTTGCCTCTATGTTTCCTCTTGCCTTGTCATAATTCAGACCTGTCAGTTACCCGTTTCCTTTTAACACATGTATATCACCTGGCATGCCACTACTTTGCTAGACCCTATTGTTATGTCATGATTGACCCGGCCTATTATCAATCTATTGTTATGTTTTATTGCTTGTGATATATCACCACCTTGTCATGCTATCTTTTAAAACCAAGCATGATACACCTGACTTTGTAATTATTATGTTTACGGGAATCCTGTCTTGTTTTATGGAACTAAGTGCCACACCATACTCGGTGGGGGCCACCTCTAGAATCCACCCCCTCAGAACAAAGTGCCACATGGAACAAAGTGCCACACCTCACGGTGGGGGCCACCTCTTGAATCTGTGGGGGCCACCTCTTGGATCTGTAGGGCTATTACTGTTATGACTGTTTATTCCCGTAACCTGATAATCTTAATAAGCTACAACTTGTATGGGGAATGGGAGGAAGTGATGGATGCCGGAATGATATCTTGCTTATAGTGACGGATTATAAAATACTGGCGGTAAGTGTTAGTGGGACTTTGGGCCCACAGGGGATTAGTGTTAGGGGGACTTTGGGCCTCCAAACTGGTTCCAGGTGTATGGAAACCACTATAAGAAGCTCTATCAGTTCTCTATCTACTTCCGGTAACAATCCTCGACTAGCTTATATATGGATGTATGTGAGTTGGGATATATACCAAGACACATACCTAGATATATGGGTCAGACGAGTAATAATAATAATAGGTCCAGTTATAGTTCTTGTTATGTTTCTTGTTATGATTTCCGTTACGCTTCCTGTTATGATACCAGTTATGATTCCCGTTAGGATGACTGTTATGACTTCCTTTATGTATTCCGGTCTTACCTATTACTTGTTCCTGTTTTGGATTTGTGTTGTACTTGTTATGTATTCCCGTGTTGATTATCGTATGATTTGCAAGTCTGATTCTATACGCTTGGATATTCGGTGGCATGAGATAAAGGTATATAGATGAGGGTTTCCTTGTTTGGATTATTCCTTCGATGTATTAGTCTCATGGGACCGTGACTTAAGCGTATACAATCACTTTTGCTTGAAATCAGCTTTACCTTGCATTTCCTGTTTTATGATTATGTTATACCGGTCCTTATATACCACTCTTGTGTTCTAACCCCTATTCTTATCTCTTTGCCACTTGGCACATAGCCTGTTCATTGTTGGGAGGTCCTGACTCTCTTGGATTTGTATGTTCAGGTTGAAGCTTGGATCGAAGTGGAGCTGTCCACAGTAGATCGAGCTTTCTTTAGTGAGCAGGCAGACTAGCTCTACTTCCTTCGTGCCAGACTCCTTTTGACTCACGGGATCTTCACCCTTCTCGTGAGCATTTTGTATCTTTATTGTATATTTTACTTTTGGACTTGGTTGTGATAAAAGACATATGTAATATGTAATGTTTATCATACACTGTGATGACTTTGTATTTGTACCTTTTATGTTGGCATGTGTATGTATACCACGCTTCGTGTTGTACTCTGATCCATTGCTTGTACTTTTATGCTTAGCGTATATACGTGGGGGCACTTTCTGACCTACGTATATACGTTGCAGTGACGTCCCCGTATCCGTGGAATCGGGGCGTTACAGGTTGGTATCAGAGCATAGGCTCTTACCTCTATAGTACAATCAAGCAGCAAATTACTGTAATTTGCTATTGCCAACTACAATGTACAAAGTTATCTAGTCCTTCTTGATTTATCTAGTCCTTCTTGATTCCTTCCCATTGTGTCCTAAACTCCTTCCATTCCATTTTCCAGCTCCTTCCAGTCTATCCATACCTAGTATCGAATGGATAGAAGATCGGGTCGTATCAACTCCGGGCAAGCATCGAATGGACCCGCGGGAGAGAATGTCGATCTTCTGAGGATTATCCAGACGATGATGGAGCACCAGCAGCAGCAGACCGAGCTTCTTCGGCAAGAGTTAGCAGCTCCAAAGGAGCAAAGGCCGGGGAACATATCAGATTTCAGGCGACTGCAGCCAGCCATGTTCACGGGTGGAGAGAAACCCCTGGATGCTGAGCAATGGCTGACGGACACATCAGACCTGTTGAATGCAGCCCGAGTACCAAAGGAGAACCAAGTGGAGGTCGCCAAGATCCAGTTGAAGGATATAGCTAGAACTTGGTGGCTAGCTGAGGAGGCAAGGTTGGAGAAGCCTGTCACATGGGACACATTCTCCAAGAGTTTCTACAGCAGATTCTTCCCTGTCACAGCTCAAAAAGACATGGAAGAGCAGTTCATCCGGCTTCAGCAAGGGAATAAGTCCGTGGATGAGTATGCCGCGGAATTTCTCCGACTTAGCCGCTTTGCTCCGTACATGGTGACTGATGAGGAGAAGCGGGCAAGCAGATTTCAGCAGGGTCTACAGATGGACGTCCAAGTTTTCCTGATGCCCCAACAGCTGAAGACTTATTCAGAGGTTCTCACCATAGCACGAGAGGTGGAGCGTGGACTAGAGAAGAAGAAAGAGAACCTGATGAGGAACCAGGCCAAGAAGAGGCCTTTCCAGTTGACGGATGAGGAGGATGCAGATAGGGCAACCCATGGCCCGGTGATGAAGGGACCATTCCAACCTCCTCTGTCTCAGATTATATGCAATTTCTGCCATAGACCCGGGCATTATAAGAGGGATTGTCGAGTAGCCAATGGATTATGTTTGGCATGTGGGTCAGGGAGTCATGCACTAAGGGATTGCCCGCACCGGAAGTTTGGACATGTGGCACCGATCAGACCAGCTCTTCCAGCCCCAGCACGTCCAGCTCCAGCACTTCCAGCGCCGCCACTGAGGAGGAACCCTGAACCTGTTGATCGAAGAGTTCCATTTCCACCCCAACGGTATGATCATCAGCAGAGGGGAATGAGAGCTAGAGCAGATCAGGGTAGAGGCCAAGGTTACAACATGGCAGCAGAGGCATCAGGCGATGCAGCAGAACGTGGAGACCGGTATCCAGATCAGGAGCCTTAGGGATATCATGGTAACCCCTACCCCATATCTTGTATTTGAGTTAGTTATCTTTCTAAATTTTTCCTTATCATTCTCTCATTGTCCAATCCTGGTCCTTCATGTGTTCATCTTATCCTTTGTTTTGGTTTTATGAGGCCTTTATTCTACCCTTGTCCCCTTTGTGTTCAATTTGCCCCTTAACGAAATTGCGAGGACGCAATTTTTGTAAGGTGGGTGGATTGTAATACCCCGTTTCCGGAATACGTACTTAGTTGCGTGTTCAGATTTTTCGATCGTATTTTTTTCGATTTGTTTCCGGTATTTATTCTGTATTATGAATTCCTTACCTGATCGTTTTGTCTTGGATTTGGATTCGTGGTCTCGGAGTCAGCCCCAGTCTGAACCAGGGACCCGATCCTAGTATATTATTCGATTTGGTCTTTCCAGTCATTAGATTTGACCGATTTCAGTTTCAAATATTATTTTCTAATATTTTAGATTTTATATGATTTTCTGGAATTTTCTTGAATTAAAAGGAATTTCTTCAAAAACCGGTGTCGGCCAGTGCCGCTGACCGATTCCTGGATTTTTAATTCTCAAACAGTTTGGAATTTCATGATGGTCCTTTAGGCTTTATTTCTTAGAATCATATTTTCTATCTAAATACTTTTTCTGGGAATTTTATGAATTTATGAAAGTTCCAACGGAGTCGGTAGATAACTGATTCCGGGATTTTTAGTTTTAAAACTATAAATTATTTCTTCAAACGAATTTCACCATGAGTCTTAAAATGTTATTCTTGATTTTTAGTAAAATTTCGGGTCGTTCCGAGATACTTGAATTTCGGACGATTCCGGTATTTTCCAAAATTCCATTTTCCAATTTTCCAATAATTCCAATCTTTTCACATAATCCCACTCATTCTCTCTCTCCCCCATGGCCGGCCAAGTGGCCAAGAGAGGGACACTCATCCCCCTCCTCCACTTTGCAAAAACCCCCCTCTCATCTACTCTAATTTCACCTCCTTCACAAATTCCAAATCATATATAAACATTTCTTTACAATTCCATCCCCTTTTTCTTCACTTCCACAAAGAAATCCCCTTCACCAAAATCCCTCCTTCATCTCAACCTCAAACCCCAACTTCAAATCATCAAGGCCTTCATCTCCACTTCAACCTCAACTACCAAAAGCATCCTCAAGATCTTCATCTTCAACCTCAACAACTACTTTGGATTTGGGACCACATCTTCTTCGTCTTGGTGGTAATTGTCGAAAAGCTCCAATTTAACCACTCCAAGTGAGTATTTTTACTCACCAAGACTCATCTAATTCCAAGCATACTTGTGTTTACAATTCTTGTATATTTGCATCTTCAAAATCATGTTTTTTAACCATCAAACACAACCAGCGAATTCTGTTCTGTACTCAGTTTTTGCCCACGATTAGTCGACTTAACCTAGAATCTAGTCGACTAGAAACCCTTAGATTGAAACGTAACCTTTTCTGATTCACAGTTTTAGTCGACTCATCTTATTTACTAGTCGACTATAGATCCCTATTAGTCGACTACACCTTGACCCTAGTCGACTACCCTTTTTCTGAAACCAAACCCAACTCTCTGTTACACAGTTTTAGTCGACTAGACCCTACTGTTAGTCGACTAACCCTTCTATTAGTCGACTACTCCCTTGACCTTAGTCGACTAACTTTGGCTGTCTGTTACAGTTAATTACTATCTTAAATTTGGATCTTATGCTTCGGTTATGTGTTTGTATATTGTACTTCATGACCTATTACTTGAAGTATATAACCTCTAGTTACTTCATATTTCTATGTTTATGTATTGCCATGCAACTGTTTGTTTCATTCTTATACTTGTATCTTGCCAGTGATATTCTTACTCCTTATCGTATACCATGCGTGGCAGACCCTTCGAGGTCGTTGAACTCTCCGTTGCCTCTATGTTTCCTCTTGCCTTGTCATAATTCAGACCTGTCAGTTACCCGTTTCCTTTTAACACATGTATATCACCTGGCATGCCACTACTTTGCTAGACCCTATTGTTATGTCATGACTGACCCGGCCTATTATCAATCTATTGTTATGTTTTATTGCTTGTGATATATCACCACCTTGTCATGCTATCTTTTAAAACCAAGCATGATACACCTGACTTTGTAATTATTATGTTTACGGGAATCCTGTCTTGTTTTATGGAACTAAGTGCCACACCATACTCGGTGGGGGCCACCTCTAGAATCCACCCCCTCAGAACAAAGTGCCACATGGAACAAAGTGCCACACCTCACGGTGGGGGCCACCTCTTGAATCTGTGGGGGCCACCTCTTGGATCTGTAGGGCTATTACTGTTATGACTGTTTATTCCCGTAACCTGATAATCTTAATAAGCTACAACTTGTATGGGGAATGGGAGGAAGTGATGGATGCCGGAATGATATCTTGCTTATAGTGACGGATTATAAAATACTGGCAGTAAGTGTTAGTGGGACTTTGGGCCCACAGGGGATTAGTGTTAGGGGGACTTTGGGCCTCCAAACTGGTTCCAGGTGTATGGAAACCACTATAAGAAGCTCTATCAGTTCTCTATCTACTTCCGGTAACAATCCTCGACTAGCTTATATATGGATGTATGTGAGTTGGGATATATACCAAGACACATACCTAGATATATGGGTCAGACGAGTAATAATAATAATAGGTCCAGTTATAGTTCTTGTTATGTTTCTTGTTATGATTTCCGTTACGCTTCCTGTTATGATACCAGTTATGATTCCCGTTAGGATGACTGTTATGACTTCCTTTATGTATTCCGGTCTTACCTATTACTTGTTCCTGTTTTGGATTTGTGTTGTACTTGTTATGTATTCCCGTGTTGATTATCGTATGATTTGCAAGTCTGATTCTATACGCTTGGATATTCGGTGGCATGAGATAAAGGTATATAGATGAGGGTTTCCTTGTTTGGATTATTCCTTCGATGTATTAGTCTCATGGGACCGTGACTTAAGCGTATACAATCACTTTTGCTTGAAATCAGCTTTACCTTGCATTTCCTGTTTTATGATTATGTTTATACCGGTCCTTATATACCACTCTTGTGTTCTAACCCCTATTCTTATCTCTTTGCCACTTGGCACATAGCCTGTTCATTGTTGGGAGGTCCTGACTCTCTTGGATTTGTATGTTCAGGTTGAAGCTTGGATCGAAGTGGAGCTGTCCACAGTAGATCGAGCTTTCTTTAGTGAGCAGGCAGACTAGCTCTACTTCCTTCGTGCCAGACTCCTTTTGACTCACGGGATCTTCACCCTTCTCGTGAGCATTTTGTATCTTTATTGTATATTTTACTTTTGGACTTGGTTGTGATAAAAGACATATGTAATATGTAATGTTTATCATACACTGTGATGACTTTGTATTTGTACCTTTTATGTTGGCATGTGTATGTATACCACGCTTCGTGTTGTACTCTGATCCATTGCTTGTACTTTTATGCTTAGCGTATATACGTGGGGGCACTTTCTGACCTACGTATATACGTTGCAGTGACGTCCCCGTATCCGTGGAATCGGGGCGTTACAGGTTGGTATCAGAGCATAGGCTCTTACCTCTATAGTACAATCAAGCAGCAAATTACTGTAATTTGCTATTGCCAACTACAATGTACAAAGTTATCTAGTCCTTCTTGATTTATCTAGTCCTTCTTGATTCCTTCCCATTGTGTCCTAAACTCCTTCCATTCCATTTTCCAGCTCCTTCCAGTCTATCCATACCTAGTATCGAATGGATAGAAGATCGGGTCGTATCAACTCCGGGCAAGCATCGAATGGACCCGCGGGAGAGAATGTCGATCTTCTGAGGATTATCCAGACGATGATGGAGCACCAGCAGCAGCAGACCGAGCTTCTTCGGCAAGAGTTAGCAGCTCCAAAGGAGCAAAGGCCGGGGAACATATCAGATTTCAGGCGACTGCAGCCAGCCATGTTCACGGGTGGAGAGAAACCCCTGGATGCTGAGCAATGGCTGACGGACACATCAGACCTGTTGAATGCAGCCCGAGTACCAAAGGAGAACCAAGTGGAGGTCGCCAAGATCCAGTTGAAGGATATAGCTAGAACTTGGTGGCTAGCTGAGGAGGCAAGGTTGGAGAAGCCTGTCACATGGGACACATTCTCCAAGAGTTTCTACAGCAGATTCTTCCCTGTCACAGCTCAGAAAGACATGGAAGAGCAGTTCATCTGGCTTCAGCAAGGGAATAAGTCCGTGGATGAGTATGCCGCGGAATTTCTCCGACTTAGCCGCTTTGCTCCGTACATGGTGACTGATGAGGAGAAGCGGGCAAGCAGATTTCAGCAGGGTCTACAGATGGACGTCCAAGTTTTCCTGATGCCCCAACAGCTGAAGACTTATTCAGAGGTTCTCACCATAGCACGAGAGGTGGAGCGTGGACTAGAGAAGAAGAAAGAGAACCTGATGAGGAACCAGGCCAAGAAGAGGCCTTTCCAGTTGACGGATGAGGAGGATGCAGATAGGGCAACCCATGGCCCGGTGATGAAGGGACCATTCCAACCTCCTCTGTCTCAGATTATATGCAATTTCTGCCATAGACCCGGGCATTATAAGAGGGATTGTCGAGTAGCCAATGGATTATGTTTGGCATGTGGGTCAGGGAGTCACGCACTAAGGGATTGCCCGCACCGGAAGTTTGGACATGTGGCACCGATCAGACCAGCTCTTCCAGCCCCAGCACGTCCAGCTCCAGCACTTCCAGCGCCGCCACTGAGGAGGAACCCTGAACCTGTTGATCGAAGAGTTCCATTTCCACCCCAACGGTATGATCATCAGCAGAGGGGAATGAGAGCTAGAGCAGATCAGGGTAGAGGCCAAGGTTACAACATGGCAGCAGAGGCATCAGGCGATGCAGCAGAACGTGGAGACCGGTATCCAGATCAGGAGCCTTAGGGATATCATGGTAACCCCTACCCCATATCTTGTATTTGAGTTAGTTATCTTTCTAAATTTTTCCTTATCATTCTCTCATTGTCATACACAATAAACAAACAAAAACAACAAACACACTTATACTTTTTCTCCCCCTTTTTGTCATACATAAAAAAGGGTTAAACAAAACAAACAAAACAAAAGAGATTTTTCTTTAAGAATCCATAATGCAAACATTCAACTCACCACAAATAAAGGAAAATCTAGCATAATCCAATGGTTTAGTAAAAATATCGGCAAGTTGAAAATCGGTAGAAACATAATCAGTATCAATATCACCTTTCTCATAATGATCTCTAAGAAAGTGATACCTATTGTCAATGTGTTTGGTTTTACTATGTTGATTTGCATTCTTTGTCATGTGAATTGTACTAGTATTATCACAAAATATTTTAACATGATCAAAGTGTAAATCATAGTCGAGGAGAGTATGTTTCATCCAAAGAACTTGTGCACAACAAGCTCCGGCTGCAACATACTCCGCCTCGGCGGTTGATAGGGCTACCGAATTTTGCTTTTTAGAAGACCAAGATACAAGACAATTACCTAAGAATTGACATGTTCCACTTGTGCTCTTCCTATCTACCCTACAACCCGCATAGTCAGCATCCGAAAAACTCTTCATATCAAATAGTCCGGTTTTCGGATACCACAAACCCATTTCAATAGTGCCCTTAAGGTATTTAATAATGCGTTTTACCGCTACTAAATGAGACTCCTTAGGACATGATTGAAAACGAGCACGAAGACAAACGAAAAACATGATATCCGGCCTACTAGTCGTCAAACACAATAAACTACCAATCATGCTACGATAAAGTTTAATGTCTACACTTTTACCTTGTTCATCCTTATCAAGCTTTGTGGTTGTTGCCATGAGAGTTTGCTCACTCTAGCGCCTTCAAGTCCGAATCTCTTGATGAGTTTCTTTGTGTACTTGGCTTGATTGATGAAGATCCCATCCTTCCTTTGCTTGATTTGGAGTCCAAGGAAATAGTTGAGTTCCCCTATCATAGACATTTCAAATTCATCCTTCATGCATGATTCAAAAGCTTGGCAAAGAGATTCATTAGTAGAACCAAAAATAATATCATCTACATAAATTTGCACAATAAGAATGTCATTTTCTACATGTTTTGTAAACAAAGTGGTGTCAATTTTACCTTTCTTAAAACCATTTGAAATCAAAAATGAAGAAAGTCTTTCATACCAAGCCCTAGGGGCTTGTTTTAAACCATAAAGAGCTTTATCTAATTTAAAACACAAATCCGGATGTGTAGGATCAACAAACCCGGGGGGTTGTTCAACATACACCTCCTCCTCAATAAAACCATTTAGAAAAACACTTTTGACATCCATTTGAAACAATTTAAAATCTTTATGTGAGGCAAAAGCTAGTGTCATCCGTATGGCTTCAAGCCGTGCTACGGGTGCAAAGGTTTCTTCAAAATCGATTCCTTCGATTTGAGTGTAACCTTAGGCAACTAACCTAGCTTTATTCCTAACAACGTTACCCTATTCATCCAACTTGTTCTTAAAGATCCACTTAGTACCAATTGTTGGTCTATCGTGGGGCCTAGGAACAAGGTGCCAAACTTGGTTGCGCTCAAATTAATTGAGTTCCTCTTGCATGGCTAGCAACAATTATGAATCGGCCTCGGCTTCGAGGACGTTCTTGGGTTCAACATGAGAAATAAATACATAATGTCCACAAAATCATGAAGTTTAGAGCGAGTGGTTACCCCTTTTGATACTTCACCTATGACGAGGTCCTTGGGATGATGAGGATTGTATCTCCAATCCTTTGGAAGTTGTTGAGTAGGCTCCACTTCAATTGATTGAATTTCATGTCCTTGAGCCTCTTCTACTTTAGCTTCACTTCCTTCATCATCCTTTGGCTTGTCTCCCATAGTAGGTGTATCCTCCAAGGTCACTTTCTCCAAGTCTTCATCCAAAGCATCTATTTCTACAACATTCTTAACAAACAAGTTAGATTCTTCAAACTTAACATGTATAGATTCCTCAATAGTCAAAGATGATTTATTGAAGATTCTATAAGCTTTACTAGTATTAGAATAACCCACAAAAATTGCCTCATAAGCTTTAGCATCAAATTTCCTAAATTATCTTTTGTATTTAAAATAAAATATTTGCATCCAAAAATCTTGAAATATGAAACATTTGGTTTTCTAGAAAAGTACATTTCAAAAGAAGTCTTTGAAGTATTTTTACACAAGAAAACACGATTTGATATATAGCATGATGTATTTACGGCCTCGGTCCACAAATAATGTGGTAGACCATATTCACTTAGCATTGTCCTAGCCATCTCTTGTAAAGTTCGATTTTTCCGTTCAACTACTCCATTTTGTTGTGGAGTTCTAGGACAAGAAAGTTCATGCTTAATTCCATGTTCTTCACAAAAAGTGGTAAATGGTAGGTTAATAAACTCACCTCCTCTATCACTTCTTATTCTTAAAATTGAAGACTCTTTTTCCTTTTCAACTCTTTTCTTAAAAGATTGAAAATATGAAAATGCTTGATTTTTGTGTTCAAGAAAGAAAACCCAAGTAAACCGTGAAAAGTCATCAACAAAAATAAATGCAAATCTATTCCCACTTAGACTTTTGGTTTGTGTAGGGCCAAATAGATCCATATGAATTAGCTCCAAAGGACGTGATGTCATGATATTCTTAATTGACTTGAAAGAAGACTTAGTTTGTTTCCTAAATTGACATGCGTCACAAACTCGGTCCTTTTCAAAACTCAAGCAAGGAATACCTTTCACCATTTCCTTTGTGTTTAACCTAGATATATGGTCAAATGAAATATGGCCTAATCTTCTATGCCACAACCAAGAGTCGTCATCGAGGGTTTTTAAACAAGTAATATTACAAGACATATTAGACATATCTATCATATAAACATTACTTTCACGAAAACTGGAAAACACACAAGTATTAAAAATTCTATCAATTACTTTACAAGCTACATTATCAAAAACTACATCAAAACCTTTATTACAAAGTTGACTAACACTCAAGAGGTTATGCTTGAGGCCATCAACTAAAACAACATTCTCAATTAAAGGGGATGTGCCGAGTTTTACATTACCAATACCGATGATTTTACCCTTGGCATCATCTTCGAAGGTGACGGTGCCATCTTCATGGTATCTTGATAGGGTTGCAAAGTTGTTGATGTCCCAAGTCATGTGCCTTGAGCAACCACCATCAAGATACCACAATCCTCTACGTCGTTGGGCCTTGGAAGGTACCTACATCATTTAACAAAATTGTTGACTTTGGTACCCAAATTTTCTTGGGTCCTTGAAAGTTAGTGTTTCGAACCCAAACATTATGACAAGATGCACTTAATCTATCATAGCAAAAATTAGCTAAGTGCCCTTTCCGCCCACAATGTGAACATGAGAACACTCTTCCATACATAAATGCATGATGTGTGTGTGAAGTGTGAGCATGTCTTGGGGGTTTTGTTGGCCCAATGGTCTTCCACTCTAGTTTTGATGATGATCAACACTCATGTAGTTATGTTTACTAATATTCTTGTGTTTCTAAGTTTCAGATCATTAACAGGATATTAGTTGGTGATTAGCTTCAACAAGGAGTTTAGAAGCTATTCATGATGATTCCGTGGCAAAGCTTAAAGATCATACCTTTGCACTTGGAGAATCACGGAGTTTGGACCGAGTCTACTTGAAGATGAAGATCGTCAAGAAGACTTAGGTATCCTAGTTTAGATAGAGTTTTAGATCCATTTGTAAAGCTTAGTTTAGTTGATATGCTCAAGTGCACAAAACACACACGTTTTATGATTTGATATTTGGTTTTTATGAATAGTTGATCAAAACAAGTTTACATATGTTATATGTATAGTAGATGTTTTCTATTTATACATACATACTTTAACTTGGTAAACAAACTTATTTTGATATCCCTATTCATGTTTTGGAAAAATCAAGTTTGACAAAATACAAGGTTTTGTTTTTGATAAAATTTGCAAGACTCAAAAATGAATTGATATGTTGATATATATGTCTTGAAATTTTTATCACAAGTTTGGTTATCAAAGTAAAATGATAAAACAAGTTTTAGAAAAACATATTTTTTAGAAAAACAGTTTTTATTGTGATTAAAACTATTTTTAGATTTACTGTGAATTTATGGGATTTTTATTGAGTGAAAAGACCTATTTTCAAATCCCGTATCTGTGCAGAACTGAGGACTGGCTGACAGGCCAAGTCGGTCGACCGGACCGGTCGACCGCACCATAGGCCGGTCGACCGGGACGGTCGACCGATGTGCACAAGTCTGTGCACGTTTTGGAGTCTCTGGGACGGTCGACCGGGCCGGTCGACCGAGATGAGAGTTCTGCTCTCAGGATGTTTCGGTCGACCGGGCCGGTCGACCGCAGTTGCCCAACGGTCATAATTCTGACCGTTGGCGGTCGACCGGACCGGTCGACCGGCAGTCTGTCAGACTGCCAACTCAGCCTAACGGCTAGTTTTGTATAGGGGCTATATAAACCCATCTCTTTGGGGATTTTTGCCAAGTTTTCTAAGAGAAAAATACCAGTTTTCTGAAGTGTTTAAAAGAGTTTTCAAAAGAGTTTTAAGTGCAAAAACTTCTCATCTTTATTTGTTTTGGGTTTTTGGAAAATCAAAGAAAAATAGGTTTTTGGGATTTTTACTTAGATCTTCAATTCTATCATATTGCAAGTATTTTCCCAAAGATTTTTCTTTGTTGCTTGTTTCCAAAAACACTTGTTTCACACTTGAGCTATCTTCTATCCTAAACTATTAGGATCTTTTTTTTGTGGAAAAAGAAAGAAAAAGAGAGTTTGTGGTTTTTGAACCACTTGTTGTAAACCCTCCTTTATTTGTTGTATCCCTCTTCGGTAGAGGTGATCGGAGTGGTATTGGTTTGCTCCTCTTCGGTAGAGGTGGAGTTTGGTTGTGAGCCTCTTCGGTAGAGGTGTGTGGATTGGTTGTTGTATTGGCTACGGGCCTAACCCTCGGTTGTGAGGAGGTTGTTGTTGAGAGAGGAGTTTGGTACTCCTAGAGTTGTAAGAAATCCTCTTTGGTAGAGGTTCCCTCGGTGGGAGTTGAGATAGTGGAAATCCTACACGGTGGTGTAGGCGGGGATGTAGAGCAAGGTGCTCGAACCTCGAAACAAATCTTGGTGTTTGCGTTTGATCCATTGTCTCTCTAACTCTCTCTCTTTACATTTGTGCAAAGCATCATACTTTCATAGCATTCATATTTATACATTGCTTGTGTTGCCTTGCATCTTTCATATTGTAATTTATCCTTGATTGCTTGGCTTGATTGTGTGTGCACATATTTCATATTGCTTGGATTGCTTGTGTGTGTGCCTAACTTGTACTCATCCAACAAGAGCTTCACATAGCGCCTCAACCCATTTCAAGGGGAATCAAGGGGAGTTAGTCCAGAGCCTCGCAAGGGGAATTCGGCTACACTTGTTGTATTGTATTAGTTTGTGCATAATTTGCATTAGCTTCCGCATTTAGCGCACTTAGTTTGCATTGAGTTTCTTAGATTAGCAATTACACCTATTCACCCCCCCTCTAGGTGTTTTTCAGGTTTGCCACGATGTAAAGGTTGTGTGGTATGAACAAGAGCATGAGCATGGTAAACATTTTTCTTAGGGGCTTGTTTCTTAGGAAACATGGCCTCTATCTTCTTCTTATCAAACTCACAATTTTTCAAAACAATTCCTAATGAGTCTATTCTTTCTTTAAGCATGGTAATCTCATTAGAATCAATTTGTGGGGACTTACCTTTACAAGAAATCTTATATTTGTCAAAATCTTTTGGGTGGAAACAAGAGTGGAAAGTAATTCATCTTTTTCTTTAGAAAGAGTAAAAACTTGATGATTAAGAGATTCATTTTCCTTTTTCATTTTTAAATATTTTTTCTTAAGAAAATCATAGTTATGTGATAGTTCTACAAATGCCTCTCCTAACTCATCCATGGAAAGTTCATCATTAGGAGAAGTGGAAGAGGTTACCTTGCTTGTGCTTTCATTGGCCATGAAGCACATGTTGGCGGTGTCGATTTCCTCCTCGGATTCGCTCTCGGAATCCCATGTAGCTTTCATTGCCTTCTTCTTGTAGGGCTTCTTGGAGGTGGAAGGCTTTACTTTATCCGGACACTCCACACACTATGTGTCCCGGCCTTGACAATTGAAGCAAATAATCTTCCTTTCTTATTTACATCCTTGCCATCTCCTTCTTCCTTGAAATTTAGCCTTGTTGTACATCCTCCGGACGTTCTTCACAAGAAAGTGAGAGCTCTTCGTCATCTTCTTCTTCTTCATCGTCTTCGTCGGAGTGTGTGGATTGACTTTTGAAGGCTATAGTCTTCTTCTTGGAAGGAGCCATGTCCTCCCTTACTTTCCTCTCCATCTCATGGGTTTTGAGGTCCCAATGAGACCAATTAGCTCCATCTCCTCCTTGTCATTGAGTTCCTTCAAGGTGGTTGCTTTTACTTCCCATGAAGGAGGAAGAGCCCGGATGATCTTTCTAACTCTTTGATCGTTGTCGATAGCATCACCTAGAGAAGAAAGTCCATTAGTGATCTTTGTAAATCTTGTAACCATATCATCTATGGTTTCATTTTCTTGCATGCAAAAATTCTCATATTGGACCGAAGAAGGTCTATTTTAGCCCTCTTCACTTGTGAAGTCCCCTCATGTGTAACTAGCAAATGTGTCCAAATTTCATATGCGGACTTGCAATGAATAACTCTAGCTATATCATCATCATTAAGAGCTTGAAGAAGTGCATAGTGAGCCCTAGCATTGGCATCAAATTATTTGGTCTCTATTTCGGACCAAGTGGATTCATCACCGGGGGGGTGCACTAAAGGTTTGGTCACGGCCTTTGCAACTTGACTACCTAGAGATTGCAAGAAAACAGTCATCTTAACCTTCCATATGGGAAAGTTAAGTCCATCAAACTTAGGGGGTGTCTTAATACCATCGGCCATCTTTACTAAGTGAGAATGAATGAAATGATTAGCAATATTAGGATCTCTCTCGGGTTGTTAAGCCAAGAGCCTAGTAACCAAGCTCTGATACCAATTGAAAAACACCTAGAGGGGGGTGAATAGGTGTAATTGCTAATCTAACATCTTTTTAAAATTAAGATGGATGAATGATGCAACGATCTCTCAAAACAAGACTAAGAGCCGAATACCCCGTGAGAGGTTCTGAACTCCTTCCTCCCAATTCCCCTTGAATGGGTTAGAGGTGCGCAATGCAACCTTGTTATATGAGAATTGATCGACAAAATATTAATGAATGAATAATAGGCAATGATGAAGAGCACACAAGATATCACAAGTAGAGGAAGCAAAAATACTTGAAACAATAAGCAATAGAGAGCAATTGAAAGTAAAGCTAAATAGAGAGCAAGAGCAAAAGACAATCGCAAACACAAGTATTTGTTTCGAGGTTCGAGCCACCACTCTACTCCCCGCCTTCACCTCCGTGAAGGGTTTCCACTATCCACCGAGGACGCTTACAACGGTCTACCGAAGACCCGAGCACCGAGCTCCACCAATTACAATAACCTCTACCGAAGAGGTGTCTCCACAAGAACAAGAAGAGGAACAAGTAACAAAAGTGATCACAACAAGATCACTAAACTCTTTTACAAACTCTCACTCTTTTACAACTTCCTTATAGAATGAGTAAGGGATTTTTGGCTCTAAGAAGTGTAGTGAGAAAACTCAGTTGTAGAGATGATTTTTGCTGGAGAACACAACTGAAAACAAGCTCAAGAAAGAGTTGAAAATGAAGAGCTTAAACACTTTTCTTCTCTTTTGAAAACTATGAAAACTTGAGGATTTTTCTTGGTATTTGCAAGAGACTCTTCTCCTCAATTTATAGGGAGAGAAATAGGTTAAAAACATTTATTTTAAGTTTATTTGCTCTGAAAAAGATCTCCAAAACCTCAGAAAAAGTCTGCTAAAACAGATTAAAAAGACAGATTTCAGAATTACACAAAGAGGAAAGAGCCGTTGGGCTTTTACAGGCCTGGCGGTCGACCGGGCCGGTCGGCCGCCAGCTCTGCTGGCAAAGAGCCGTTGGGCTCGGGTCGACCGGTCCGGTCGACTGTCCTCTAAGAGAAAACACAGTTTTTCTTCGGGCGGTCGACTGGGGCGGTCGACCCAGAAAACCCGAGAGCAACTGCATACAGTCGGTCGACCCGGGCGGTCGGCCGACAGACGTGCACGTCCTGGCACTGGCGCCGGTCGACCGTGCCGGTCGGCCGGTCAGCCTGAAACAGGAAAAACAGCAGGATTTTTGAGGTTGGAAAATTTTGTAAAAAATGTTTTAAAGAAAGGAAAGCTAAGTAATATGCTGGAAAGAGTATACATACATGATCTAAACATGATATTTATATTTGTAAAACTTAGGGTCATGTATATATATTTACTAAGGCATAAAACAAAAGTTTTGACCATGAAAACTTGAATACAAAAACGTGTGAGTGTATCCTAGAGCCAATTTTCAAAACTCAAACTTTAACAATCTAATTCTTACATTGGTTCTAAGTACTAACAAGTGCTTCAAGAGGGCTTTTCACCATAAGGTCTTCTACACTTGATTCTTGAGCCCAATTTGAGTTGACTTGAGTCCAAAACATTGCTTATAGGGAATAAACCTTCTAGATGAGTTAGATCCCTGAAACACACTTAACCAATAAACAATATTAGTACAAATAACTAATATGTTTTGTAATCATCAAAACACACTAAACATGGGTGATTGTAACCTTGGGCCAACAGTGGCCATGTCAACTTCTTCGTCAGATTCACTCTCCGAATCCCATGTAGCCTTTAAAGCCTTCTTCTTTTATGGCTTCTTATAGGTGGAGGGTTTTCTCTTATTTTCCGGACACTCCACAACGATGTGCCCCGGCTTCCGGCAATTGAGACAAATAATCTTCCTTTCTTCCTTTCCTTACCATTTTCTTCTATTTTGAAATTTTGCTTTGTTGTACATTCTCTGAACATTCTTCACAAGAAGAGAGAGATCTTCATCATCCTCTTCTTCATCATCTTCGTCGGAGTAGATGGAAGAGCTTTTGAAAGCGATTACTTTCTTCTTTAGAGGAGCCATCTCTTCTCTAGCCTTTCTTTCCATCTCATGGGTCTTTAAGGCTGCCTATAAGACCAATGAACTCCATTTCCTCCGTGTCATTAAGCTCCTTCAAGGTTGTAGCTTTGACTTTCCAAGGTGGAGGGAGTGTACGAATGATCTTCCTCACATTTTGATCGTTATCAATGCCATCACCTAAGGAAGCAAGACCGTTAGTTATTTTTATAAATTTAGTAACCATATCATCAATGGACTCATTTTCTTGCATGGTAAAGTTTTCATATTGGGAACGTAAGAGGTCAATTTTAGCCCTCTTTACTTGTGATGTTCCCTCATGAGTGACTAAAAGGTAAGTCCAAATCTCATATGCGGATTTGCAGTGTATGACTCTAGCAATGTCATCATCATTAAGAGCTTGAAGTAAGGCATAGTGTGCCCCAACATTAGCGTCAAACTCTTTCGTAGCAATATCGGACCAAGTGTCCTTATCGCCAAGGGGTGCGTTAAAGGGTTTAGACACTGCCTTTGTAATCTGGCTTCCTAAGGATTGCAAAAATACTGTCATCTTAACCTTCCATATGGGAAAGTTAAGGCCATCAAATTTGGATGGGGTCTTAATACCTTCGGCCATCTTTACTAAGTGTATGAGGATGAAATATTAAATAGATGATTAGCAATTAAGGATATCTTTAAGGTTGTTAAACCAAGAAACTAGAGACCAAAGCTCTGATACCAATTGAAAAACACCTAGGGGATGAATAGGTGTTATGCTAATCAAATGTATTTTAAAACTAGTTAATATGTATGATGCAAGCGGTCACTCAAAATAAGAAATTGAAGCCGAATTCCTGGTGAAGGGCTCTAGAACTTCTCCTCTTTGATTCCTCTAGATGATGAGTTGAGGTGCTTAATTGCTTCTTAGTTGATATGAGTATGACTGAAAATGCAAGAAGATGAAATGAATGCAATATGGAAACAAGACAAATAGTATCACAAGTATAGGAATGTAAAGCAATAAAGAGCAAGAAGAGATCAATCGAAAACATAAGAGAATTTGTTTCGAGATTCGAGCCACTGCTCTATGTCCTCGCCTTCACCACTATGAAAGATTTTCACTAAATCCACAAAGGGAACTTTCACACAGGAACCTTACACCTAAGGGATTACAATTGGTCTACTCAAGATCGGAGTACCGAACTCTAACAATAGTATCCTCCAAACAAGAGGAACCACAACTCAATGGAATACAAGTCACTTGGTAATCTAGGAAGACCACAAACACTCTCTTACAACTTCTTATAGAGTGAAGTATAATTTTAGGCTCAAGAAGAAAAGTGAGAGAAAAATTTAGTAGTAAAGATTTAGACGACTTGAAAACTAACTGAAAAATTTGCAATAGAAAGAACTTTGAAAATGATAGCAATGAAACATTTCTTCTCTTGAAAACACTTGAAACTTGGATATTTTTCTTGTCGAAAACTAAAGACCCATGTGTTGGCCCAAAGGTCTATCACTCTAGTTTTAATGATGATCAACTCATGTAGTTATAGTACTAATGATCTTGTGTTTAATTAGTCTCAGATTCATGATCAAGATCTTAGTAGGTGTGTAGTTTCAACAAAAGATTTGAAGTTAAGTTTTGGAGCTAACACGATTTGACTCAAGAGCTTGTGCATCAAGACCACTCCAAGTACTCAAGAGGAGTCTAGCTCGTTGGATCAAGTTTGGACCAAGTCAAGAAGAGGAGAAGACTTCAAGTGAAGACTTCAAGAAGAAGGCTTGTGACTAGGTTTGTTTTTATAAGATTTTGTTTTAGTTAAAATGTAAAGGTTAGAATAGTTGGTGGATTGCTCAAGTTACCATATACACACACACTCTTGATTTATATGTGTTTTCATAAAAGAATTTTTATTTTGAAAATACAAAAGATTTTTCATTTTGAAAAATACCGGTTTGATTTTTGGTATTCAAAGTTTACATGTTTTTAACCAAAACCATGTTTAGTGCTTATTGTCAAAAACATAGATATTTCACCATAAATGTGTAGTGGATCATATCCATACACTCTATGCGTTAAAAGAGTTTAAAATATCTTGTTTTTGCATTTGGAGAAGTTTTGAAAAAACCAAATTTTGAAAAAATACAGTTTTTGTTTTTAGCCAAAATTTATAAGTTACAAAAATAGTTCAAATTGTTCGTAACATGTCTTAATTTTACTCAAACATATTTGATTATCAAAGTATAATATTGAAACTATTTTTGTAGATTTTTCGTGATTTTATGGATTTTATTTAAGCTAAAAAGATAACTTTTAAATCTCTAAAACTGATCTGACCTGGCTTCTGTCGGTCGACCGGACCGGTCGACCGAGCTAGGAGTCGGTCGACCGACATGCACAGAACGTGCACACCAGATCTGCTGGAGGGCCAGTCGACCGACCCGGTCAGCCGCCAGAGAGCTTCTGCTCTATGGAAAGCCGCGGTCGACCGGGCCGGTCGACCGGCAGAGAGCTCTGCTCTCTGTTCCAGGCAGCGATCGACCGGGCCGGTCGACCGAGGCTCCAACGGTTAGAAATCTGACCGTTGGCGGTCGACCGATAGCCGTCAGGGCTGAAAATTTGCCCCAACGGCTAGTTTCTCTAGCATATAAATATGGGGGGTTTGTGGGCTGTTTTAGTTAAGATTTTTAAGTGGATCTTGAGCCAGTTTTTCCAACCCTTTTAAGAGGTTTTCTCCACTTATTTTAGAGCCAAATACTTCTATTCAAAAGGAGAGTTTATCAAGAGTTGTCAAAAGTGATTTTCTTGTATTTTCTACCACACATTCCATCCTAGTTTTCTCACACAACACTTGAGCTATCCATTGCTATATCTACCTATAGGGATCTTTGTTGTGAGAGGATTTTAGGTGATCAAAGTGTTGTGATCACCAAAGTTCTACCTTGTACTTTGAGGAGGCAGACTTGCGGGTTCGCGGTGTTTCGAGTTCGTGTGTGAACTCTTTGTTTAAGATGCGGCCTCGGCGAGCTAGTGGGCTTGCGGTGTGTACGGGACTAGAGAGTCCAAGGAGTTCAAGTGTGAACTCGCCTTGTAGGTGTTGCGGCACCGAGTGATCCAGTGGGATCGGTTTATAGTTAAAATCATTCATAGTGTTGAAGGCGGGAACGTAGAGCAAGTGTGCTCGAACCTCGAAATAAATCTCTCGTGTTTGCGATTGCTCTCTCTATCTCTTACTTGTTTATATCTTGCATGCTTATATTACTTTCATCTTTACATGCTTGATATATATTTGTGCTCACATTATTATATGCTGGGGATTGTTTGCTAACACTCGTATTCAACCAAGAGAGCCAACACGGCACCTCAACTCTTATTTAGAGGAATCTTGAGGAGTTAGTCCAGAGCCCTTCACGGGGAATCCGGCTACACTCTTGTGTTAAAGTGGTGTTTAGTTTAAGAAGTTTAATTTGCATTAAATAAGTCTTTAATTCCACATTTTTGACCTTTAGATTAGCTCATCACCTATTCACCCCCCTCTAGGTGATTTACAATTGGTATCAGAGCCAAGTGCTCTTGATTTGGGTCTTACAACCTAGAGTTAAAGATCCTCATTTTAGCTAATCACAATATTTGTACACACACTATGGATTTCATGTCACCTCCCACTTTTGACATTCTTAACATCCAAACTTGGAAGGTTAAGATGTCTTTGTACCTCAAAGCCCTTGGGATTCATGTTTATTTTACCATTACTAAAGATTCATATTGTTTAAATGGCAAAAATATTGAGGCTAATGCAAAAGCCCTACATGCTTTAAAGTCAACCCTAAATAATGTTTATTTATCTAGGGTTTCTAACATTGATTTAGCTTTTGTAGTATGGAACTCCTTGATCTCCCTCGGCGAAAAAGAACAACATTATGCAGGGAGCGATTCAGATTTGGAAGTGAGACCTCCAACGTGTGCTACATGGTCCAAGGGGATAACCCCCTTGAGGTAAATACCGAATCCGAGGTAGAAGAGGATGTTGATATGTCTTATAATGAACTTGAATCATTTTGTCAACAACTCCTAGAAAAATATGAATTGTTTAAGAAAGATAATAAGAATTTGAAAAAGAAATTTGATTGCATGTTAAAAGAAAATGATTCTTTTAAAAATAAAGTTGCATGCATTGAAAAAGAAAATGAAAGTTTGAAAAATGAAATGTTTCCTTGCTTTCTAAATTGAATGATCTTTGTGAAGGAAATAATACTTTGAAAAATAAAATTGTTTTGATGGAAAAACAAAAGGAAGTTGCTTTGCAAGAAAATAACTCTTTAAAGAAAAATTGTTGAAAAAGAAAAAGTTAATGTTTCTAAAAAGAAAAGGATTGTTGATCATGCTCTTCATGCCACAACCATTGATAAAAATGAGATTAAATTTTTGAAAAATAAAATTAATTGTTTGAGCTCAACTTTGAGCACATGTGCATTTAATCATAAAAGATTGGAATCTTTGTTTTCAAAGAAACAAGTTCCCCATGTTCATACACAACACCCTCATCATGCATATGCACACTTTGCACGCCACGATCACTCTCATACACATGTGCATAGTAGAGTGTACACTTGTAGACATTGCGGCCGCAAAGGCCATTTAGCAAAGTTTTATTTTGATAAGATAAATACTTTAAATTTGCCTATAAGAATGTTTGGGTTCCTTACAAAGCTAACCCTCAAGGACCAAAATAAAATGGGTACCAAAATCCTCACCTTGTGTTTTTGATGTAGGTGCGGGCTCTCATAAAACGTGAGAGGGATGGTGCCTTGGTAGTGGATGTATGGACTTAATGGACACACATTTGATGCATTGCTATTAAGGAGGTTTGGTGGGACAACCACCATGTTTTGGAGAATTAGAGCATAGTTCTTTGGTTTGGTAACTATATCTAAAACTCCTAAGTTTATTTACATGTTTTTTCATATATAATTTCTTTAGCATGTTCATGATTTTGTGCTTCATGTGGTAAATACTAGTTTAAATGTAGTTTTTATCAAAATTGGATATATACATGTACAAGTAGTGAGCAACATTTGATTCATATATGTTTGCACTTCATTGCTCATTTGTACTCACTATATGCATATGTATAGCTTAGTTTTGATGATTTCCTCATTTACACTTGTTTTGCCTATTTTCATGTTTTATTCATGTATATGCATTTTATTCAAATCTAATGAATATACATGCATGTCTCTCGAGTCTCTTGCCTTCATACAAATTATATCATAGATTCTTTTTATGTTTGGGATATGTATGCATATTGTTAGTTTTAGATAAAAACATACATATACCTAGAAGTTTGTTTTTTAAAGATGAAAATGAATTTTCATGATTTTTTTTGATAGAATGATACTTGTTTTGAGCTTTATTGATTATCTTCATGGAAAATGCTAATTACATGATTTTGTGCACTCACACTTTATTTATTTATTCATGACTTTATTTCATGATTATTTTTAAGTCTTATAGATTTTGAGTGTCAAACTTTATGTATTTAGCATATTTCATGATATACATATGATTTGATTTCATGTTTGAAGGATCTTTAACTAGTTTTTCAAAAATTATTTTAACTAGTTATTGTTCTTCATTTGGTAGTGATTTTCAATGCTAAAAATATTTTCAAACACCTATTTTCGAAAATCCCTACCTACCCCGTTATGGGAGGACAGATGGGCGAGTATGCCTTTTAAGCTTTATTGAAAAATCTTTTATTTTGAGCATATAAAGGGTGGTAATTATGAGTTATATACTTGATTTACATTGTTATTTTCAATTGGTATCTCAATTGATATTTATTTTGTATATACTCATATTTCGTTTTCTATATATGTATGCTTCATAATTTCCATAATATCAATTCCTATTGGTATTGTCTTTTTCATGCATATATATGTTTTGAAAATCAAGCACAATCAAATACATATATTTATACTTGATTTATAAGATATTTACATGTTTAAAACACAAAGTATGTTTATGCTAAGCTTACTTCAAATCTTAATTTTCAATTGATTTCTCAATGGTATCTTTTATATAAGCTTATGCATTATCTTCAATTGGTATTTTTTTTACAATTGGTATTCTTTATTGATATCAAAATGTACAATATATTTCAATTGGTATCTATTGAACTATTTATTTCAATTGGTATCCATGAAAATTTCTATTGGTATCAAAATATAAAATACTTTCTTTCATTGGTATCAAGATTACAATTTGTATCAAAATTTCATTATTATTTCAATTGATAAAATGTTTCAATTACAATTAAAATTACAAAATTTGTAATGATTATTTACAATGTTTGTAATGTTTATTTATATTTGGTATCTTAAAATTTGATTTACTAAGATATCTCTAAATTTTGCTTTTATTAAGAAAATTCAAAATTTTGTTTTAATAAGAAAATTAAAAAAGTTTTGATTTATATTGCCTATATGCAAGGGAAGCTTCACATCTCTTCTACATATAGATTCATGTTGAGTGTATCTTATATTGAGGAGCTTGACAACTCTTCTTTATGCGGTACACGTGTGTAGGGGGAGCTTCACATCTCTTCTTATGCATTGCATATTATGTGTTATGTGAATTAGGGCTTGTCATCCCTTCTTCATGTAATGCATGTATGTAGGGAAGTTAACTTAGCGTCTTCCTCTTCATGAATGTATATCGCATATATCTCTTTATTGATTGATTTGAGTTCACCTCTTTGGGGGAGAACATTGTTGATGATTGACAAAAAAGGGGAGAAGTATTTTAGTATATATGCATGTTTTCCTTGCTTTATATATAAAGGGGGAGAAGAATTTTTGTTTATGCATATTACTTTGTTTTGCAAATAGGAGAAAAAGGATTTGATGTGTTTCATGCTTTTTTATGCATGTTTATCTCCTTATATTTGCATACATGTTTGTTTAGATTCATGTTCTTTATTACCATATCTATTTGTTAATTGTGATGCATAAGTTAAGGGGAGCTTCTTTGATGCTTTACTTTAATCCATGCATATATAACTTCATGAGTTTTGTTATCATCAAAAAGGGGGAGATTGTTGGCCCAAAGGCCTATCACTCTAGTTTTGATGATGATCAACTTATGTAGTTATAGTACTAATGATCTTGTGTTTAATTAGTCTCAGATTCATGATCAAGATCTTAGTAGGTGTGTAGCTTCAACAAAAGATTTAAAGTCAAGTTTTGGAGCTAGCATGGTTTGATTCAAGAGCTTGTGCATCAAGACCACATCAAGTACTCAAGAGGAGTCTAGCTCGTTGGATCAAGTTTGGACCAAGTCAAGAAGAAGAGAAGACTTCAAATGAAGACTTCAAGAAGAAGGCTTGTGACTAGGTTTGTTTTTATAAGATTTTGTTTTAGTTAAAAATGTAAAGGTTAGAATAGTTGGTGGATTGCTCAAGTTACCATACACACACACACACACACACACACTTGACTTATATGTGCTTTCATAAAGAATTTTTATTTTGAAAATACAAAAGAGTTTTATTTTGAAAAATACCGGTTTGGTTTTTGGTATTCAAAGTTTACATGTCTTTAACCAAAATCATGTTTAGTGCTTATTGCCAAAAATATAGATATTTCACCATGTATGTGTAGTGGATCATATCCATACACTCTATGCATTAAAAAGTTTAAAATATCTTATTTTTGTAATTGGAGAAGTTTTGAAAAAACCAAATTTTGGAAAAATACAGTTTTTGTTTTTAGCCAAATTTATAAGTTACAAAAATAGTTCAAATGTTTGTAACATGTCTTGATTTTACTCAAACATGTTTGATTATCAAAGTATAATATTGAAACTATTTTTGTAGATTTTTCGTGATTTTATGAGATTTTATTTAAGCTAAAAAGATAACTTTTAAATCCCTAAAACTGATCTGACATGGCTTCTGCCGGTCGACCGGACCGGTCGACTGAGCTAGGAGTCGGTCGACGGGACGTGCACAGAACGTGCACGCCAGATCTG
This sequence comes from Agave tequilana, assembly GCA_038442645.1. NCBI lineage: Eukaryota > Viridiplantae > Streptophyta > Magnoliopsida > Asparagales > Asparagaceae > Agave > Agave tequilana. The sequence goes on along the minus strand of JAVJIF010013093.1, from coordinate 15,010 downwards.
CTGGAGGGCCGGTCGACTGACCCGGTCGACCGCCAGAGAGCTTCTGCTCCTGGAAAGCCCCAGTCGACCGGGCCGGTCGACCGGCAGAGAGCTCTACTCTCTGTTCCAGGCAGCGGTCGACCGGGCCGGTTGACCGAGTCTCTAACGGTCAGAAATTTGACCGTTGGCGGTCGACCGGGCCGGTCGACCGACAGCCGTCAGGGCTGAAAATTTGCCCCCACGGCTAGTTTCTCTAGCCTATAAATATGGGGGTTTGTGGGCTATTTTAGTAAGATTTTTAAGTGGATTTTGAGCCAGTTTTTCTAACCCTTTTAAGAGGTTTTCTCCACTTGTTTTAGAGCAAATACTTCCATTCAAAAGAGAGTTTATCAAGAGTTTTCAAAAGTGATTTTCTTGTGTTTTCTACCACACATTCCATCCTAGTTTTCTCACACAACACTTGAGCTATCCATTACTATATCTACCTATAAGGATCTTTGTTATGAGAGGATTTTAGGTGATCAAAGTGTTGTGATCACCAAAGTTCTACCTTGTACTTTGAGGAGGTGGACTTGCGGTTCGCGGTATTTCGAGTTCGTGTGTGAACTCTTTGTTTGAGGTGCGACCTCGGCGAGCTAGTGGGCTTGCGGTGTGTACGGGACTAGAGAGTCCAAGGAGTTCAAGTGTGAACTCGCCTTGTAGGTGTTGCGGCACCGAGTGATCCGGTGGGATCGGTTTATAGTGGAAATCCTTCATAGTGTTGAAGGCGGGGACGTAGAGCAAGTGTGCTCGAACCTCGAAATAAATCTCCCGTGTTTGCGATTGCTCTTTCTCTATCTCTTACTTGTTTATATCTTGCATGCTTATATTGCTTTCATCTTTACATGCTTGATATATAATTGTGCTCACATTGTTATATGCTTGGGGATTGTTTGCTAACACTCGTATTCAACCAAGAGAGCCAACGCGGCACCTCAACTCTTATTTAGAGGAATCTTGAGGAGTTAGTCCAGAGCCCTTCACGGGAATCCGGCGATACTCTTGTGTTATACGTGGTGTTTAGTTTAAAAAGTTTAATTTGCATTAAATAAGTTTTTAATTCCGTATTTTTGACCTTTAGATTAGCTCATCACCTATTCACCCCCCTCTAGGTGATTTACACCATGACCTCTATTTCTAGGCAAAGGATAAATACCATTCATAAGTGATAGTAGGTCATTGGGGTAAGTTTAACCACTTGGGAATAAGAAATAGTTGTTAGAAACCATAAAAAACGAAACAGATCCAAAATAGAGCCGTTGGTATCTCTGGACGTCTGCCGGTCGATCGGCCGATCGACCGGTACGCCACTTGGCAAATAGCCATTGGCTCCGGTTGACCGTCAGTCGACCGTAGGGCAATTTAAAAAGAGAATTTTGAACTACATCGACCGGCACAAATTGAAAGAAAGTGTCATGCAGTAGGTCGACCGGTCGGTCGACCGCAGGGGCTGACAGTCAACCGATCCGGTCGATTGACAAACACGCACAACGTACACATCCAAGGCCAAAAGAACCGATTGACCGGCCGGTCGACCGTGTTGGCCTGAAATAGCTACGATCGACTGCCCGGTCAACCGTTATTGCCTGAAATAGAATTTAAACAGATTTTTAAACTTGAAAAATATTTTTAAAATATTTTGCATTGGTTTGAGGGTTATGTAGCATAGTATAGAAGATAAAATACATGTTCTAAACTTGATATAAAATTTGAAAAATTATGAAACATGTATATTAACCAATCATGCAGCAAAACCAATACTACCAAAAACTTGTATATTTGAAAAAGTGTATTTTTGTGTGTGTAACTTCTTAAGCATATCATATCCTTACTCTTTAGCATACTAAAATCTTACAAGGGTCTAGGTGACTACAAGATCTTCAATCGGGCTTTTCCATTTGCATCGTTGAGTTTCTTAAATTCTTGATCCCGTATTTGAGTCATCTTGAGTCAACACCATCTTCCTTTAGGGGAAGAAACTTCTTGAATCCTTAGAATCCTGAAATAATCCTAAGCACTTAAACTTGATTAGTACAAATAACTATATATGTTTTGTGATCATCAAAACTTTAAAACCGGGTGATTGTAACCTTGGGCCAACATTGAAATCACCTAGAGGTGGGTGAGTAGGTGACTTGCTAATCTAATGATGAATTAATGGGAATTAAAGCTATTTATGCAAACTAAAAACTTTTAAGCTAAACACACTAAGTATAACACAAGAGTATAGCCAAATTTCCGTGAAGGGCTCTGGACTATCTTCTCAAGATTCCTCTAGATTAGAGTTGAGGTGCCGCTATAGTTCTCTTGGTTGAATACAAGTGTGAGCAAACAATCCCCAAGCATATATCAATATAAGCACAAGTATATCAAGCAAGTAATAAATATGAACAATAAGAGCATGCAAGATATAAATATAAGTGAGAGATAGAGAGAGCAATCACAAACATGGGAGATTGTTTCGAGGTTCGAGCACTCTTGCTCTACATCCCATCCTTCAACACTATGAAGGATTTCCACTAGAATCGATCCCAACAGATCACTCGGTGCCGCAACACCTACAAGGAGTTCACATTAGAACTCTTGGACTCACTAGTCCCCTCACTTGTTCCCGCAAGAACAAAAACACGCAAGCACACTAGCTTGCAGAGGCGCACCTCTACATCGAGCTCCCATAAGAACTCGAAACAACGCGAACCCGCAAGTTCGCCTCCTCAAATACAAGATGAACACTTTGGTGATCTCAACACTTTGATCACCTAAAAAACACTCTCACAATAACTTTCCTATAGGATGGATATAGTAATGGATAGGTCAAGTATGTGTGAGAAACAAGGATGGATTTTTTGTTGAAAAACTCAAGAAATATCTTTTTCAAAACACTCTTGAAAATCTCTCCTTTTGATATGGAAGTTTTAGCTCTAAATCAAGTGGAGATAAACACTTAGAAAGGTAGGAAAAACTAGCTTGAAAACCCACTTCAAATCTTACATAAAACAGCCCAAAACAGCCCCAATTTATAGGCCTCAAAAATATAACCGTTGGGGTCCAACTCAGCAGGATTCCCTGCTGTCGGTCGATCGGCCGGTCAACCTCCAATGGTTGGATTTCCGACTGTTGTGCCACCGGTCGACCGCCTGGTCGACCGAGGCCTGGATCAGAGAGCAGAATATCTCTGCCGGTCGAACGGGCCCAGATCCAGAGAGCAGAGCTCTCTGGCAGTCGACCGGTGGCTGTGCACATTTGTGCACATTGGTCGACCGGACCGGTCGACCGACTTTTGTCTTGGTGGACCGGCAGAAGGCCTGGTCAACATCTTTAGGATTTAAAATTTGGTCTTTTTACCTTCAATAAAATCTCATAAATTCTCATAAATTCTACAAAATAAGTTCATTAATATACTTTGATATACAAATATGTTTGAGTTAAAATCAAAACTTGTTACAAATATTTTGAACTATTTTTGTAATATAGAAATTTTGGCCTAAACAAAAATCTGTATTTTTAAAATTGATTTTTTCAAAACTTCTCCAAATACAAAAACAAGATATTTTAAACTCTTTTGAAGCTTAGTGTGTATGGATATGATCTGCTACATATATATGATGAAATATCTATGTTTTTGATAATAAGCTCTAAAATAAGTTTTGATAAAACACATGTATATTTTGAAGCTTAAAAACCAAATCGGTATTTTTCAAACGAAAACTCTTTTATGAAAACACATATAAATCTTGTGTGTGAGTGTATATGAACTTAAGCAATCCATCAACTGATCTATTCTTTATATTTTATCTAAAAATAAAATCTTGACACTTACAAACATGACACAAGTCTTCTTGGAAATCTTCTCTTTGAAAATCTTCTTCTCCTTCTCTTTGAAAATCTTCTTCTCCTTCTTGGCTTGGTCCAAAACTTGATCCAATGAGCTAGACTCCTCTTGAGTACTTGATGCGATCTTGATGCGCGAGCTCTTGAATCAACATGTGCTAGATCCAAAACTTGACTTTAAATCCTTTGTTGAAGATAAACACCTACTAAGATCTTGATCAAATATCGGAGACTAATTAAACACAAGATCATTAGTACTATAACTACATGAGTTAATCACATTAAAACTAGAGTGATGGGCCTTCCGGCCAACAAACATCTTCATCCTCCTCCACGTTCATAATGTGTAACGCCCTATCTACGCGAGCAGTTATGAACAGTGGCGAATTTTTCTGCATACAATCCTAATCAATCAGCGGCGGTAGTCACAGCCATTACAACAAATTAACATGTGCAAATTGTTCATTGCGAGAATCTCAAATGTGTCTATCTGCTTCTATGCTGACTATCACAACCAGATATAAAATTCTTCTGCCCCAAAGGAAAGAGAAGGTGATTTCTTTTACTGTCAAGAGCACATATCACGCCGACACCACCACGATCACGACTGACAAATTCTCTCTGTCCATCTTCATATACTAGCAGTTCACATCTGTTAGTCCAGTCTACGCTAGTAATTTTTCTCTGCTGGCCATACTTTCCTCCAAATTGTCTACTGATTCTCACGCCTGAGGACATTAGGCCGGCACCCATGGTGCTCCTAGTTTGAAAAGTGCTCTTTTGTCTTTGTGCTCTAGTTGGTACCAATTAGCGATAAAAAGACTGCTCTCTTGTATGTGATTAGGAATCTTCTACGGATAATCTACCACCACACTTAGTTTTTTTTTTTAAATAAAACTTTTGGAGTCCTTAGTTATTTTTCTATTGTACCAAAGAAACGAAATATTTATGAGAAGGATATAAATAATTTTCCCAAATAAACATCTGAACTTCATTTTTTCCCCATGCATACACAATATAACTATCTCATGTGTAATTATCAACAATATATATTATTTTGTCTGTGGTGGTCAAAAATGATTCTCATCAAAATGGTGACACGTATTCGTGCAAATAGGAGCCTCCCACTGAGATATCTGTTATTCCGGTCGTTCCGAGACCTTCGCTACTCCACATCCCCCCAGAATTACTCCAACTGAAGTCAACTTTCATATCGCATACTCTTCCACCTTGGAAGCTCCCTCGTCTTAAACCATCCTGAAGTAATTGTTGACACTCCTAAAAGAGAAACTCCTAGACAGCTCTCCAACTAGTCTGAACGATGTCTAACTTGTCGACACTTCCAAATGACAAGTCGCAGACAAGCTGACCTCCAGTTTCTTCTTGCTCAGCTTATGCTCATCCTTGATGGATAAAGCAGTGACTTGAACTCTATTGATCTAGTTAAGCAGACAGTAAGCCAAATATTGCCTTCAAACAGGCCTAGGCATTCCTATAAAACTAGTTCAACACTTAGCTTCACCGAAGCCCATAGGGCTAGCTTCCCCCAAGAGGTTAGCATTGCCTAGCTTCGCCAAAAGCTTTGCGTAGAGCTAATTTCTAATTCCGCTTGAAGCTTTTTATAGCTCCGCTGAGAGCTTAGCTTCACATGAAGATTTTCATAGCTTCGCCTTAAACTCTTTATAGCTTTGCTTGAAGCTGTATCTAGCTCCGCCGTGAGCTAATTCTAGCTTCGCTTGAAGCTGATCATAGCTTTGCCTAAAGCTTATCTAGCTCCGTCATGAGCTCTCCAGGTCATCAATTGACCATTTCAATCCCCATCTGGATTTGGAGAGTTAATGTCACTTTAAGTGGGCAGTTACACCGCGTCCCACATTAAGTGGAGACAGTTAAGCCAGAATGGCTGTCATCGACTCGCGCAAAGTCTATTTTAGCTCTAAATGGAGCTTGCTAGGCTAGCGCAGAGCCTGTATTTAGCTTTCCATGAAGCTTTTTAGCCACGTGCAGAGCCTGCTATAGCCTCGCGCGTGAGGCTATCAAGTTGTTCAAGCCTTTGCTGATTTGTGGGGACAGTTACCCCCTGTAGAGCCTATAAATAGCTCATTTTGAGGATGAGCTCAAGGCTGAATTTTTGGGCATAAGGCAGAGATATTGAAAGGCTTGCTACTTGGGTTGCTTCTTTGGTTACTTTAAAGCATTTAAGCTTAAAGAGATTCATTCTCTCGGTTTTAAGAATTCAAAAAATCACTTCTCTCATCCCACAAGGATAAACTCAATGTGCTAATACACTAAATCTTTCGTTCTCAAGGAATTTCTGGAACCAGGTGAAAAGTAAACCCCTAGCAAAAGACTCCAAGGTTCGATCGCTCGCATCGTCAAAAGGGACAAAGTGGTCGTGCGTTGACCAGACTCCTACCGACACACTTTCTCAGAAATAACTATAGAAAACACTTGTAATTTTTTCTCTTTTGACTTGTAATTTTCTACACAATTTTATAAGTTTTTCCCCTTAAAATCAATGAAAAACAAGATAGTGACTCCAGTGGAGAATAAGCTGTCCACTGCTAAGAATGAAGTGTCACAATGCAATGAACATACCCTCGAGTTTATTGCTGAGACTTTGGTCATTCATTTTGACCAAGAGAAGTTTGAACAGTTTCTTTCTGGGGGTAGTGCAAATACTGAGAACGTTCGCAAGCACAGAAAAATTTCCTTCGCCAGAGCTCCTTTGGTCAAAACTTAGAAGCCAGTCTCTATTGAGACTTGTAAGGCTCTGCGCGAGCCTATTTCAGCCTCGTGTGAGACTAAACAAGCTTTTATTGAAGCTAAGATCCCTTGCAGACCTATTGCAGTCTCTAAGGCTCTGCGCGAGCCCAAGTCAGCCTTATGTGATGCTACAGATTATTCTCTTGTTTTAGCTTCAAGCAAGCTAATTTAATCTCTGGCTGTGAGACTATTTTAGCTCTTCACAGAGCTTAGCCTCCCTTGTCCCGCGACGCTAAAGCCAAAGCACCAATTGGTGCTAGCAGCGAGGTTACTACAACCTCACTCTCAGAAGCTCTTAGCCATGAAGCTAAAGTAGCCTCACTTACAGAAGCTCTTAGCCGCGAAGTTATAGCCAAAGCACCACTTAGTTCGAGCAGCGAGTGATCGATCTAAACCTGCACAGAAAAATACAGAGCTTTAGGAACAGTGCTAGGTCCTCAATGCTACCGTGTAGCCTAGGGCTAACGGGTCATAATCCATAGGGTGGGACAACAATGGAAATGTTGTGTAAGTCTTCTTCCTAAGTTACTACATTGGTTACAGATCTTCTTTGTTTTAAAAGAAAAGAAAAAGAACATTAATTAAATTAAAGGAAAGTAGAAGGTAGAAAAGAAGATGAAGTTGGTGTTTTGATTACAAAGAGAACTAAGTTAAAAAGAAAGAAAATAAATAAGAGAGAAAACATACCTTAAAGTAATTAAAGGAAAGTAAGCGATCCATTAAGTTGAGTAACGATGAAGAGAAGTGGGATAGTTCCATTGGTTGTCACTCTCAATATAACTATCATTAAAAAAATTATATCTATTCTCACTCTAAATATAAATCTTCCTCTATTTTCTGTCATAAAACTCTCCCAAATCCACATTATAAAAAGGGCATGATTAAAAAGAAGGCATAAAGAAAGCAGATGAAAGTAAATAAAGTAAATAAAAATAAAAGAGGTAAACTGAAAAGAACAGAGAATCTTTATTGAGCTATCACCATCAATTACAATCACTCCGTCTTCTCTTTACAATTCTTTCTCTCAAATTGAAAACTACAATGAATATTTTGACAAGAAAACTAAAGAAAACCTTGAGTTTTGATCTCTCCTTTGAGATGCCCTTTTTCCTATACTCTTCCTCTCTATTTATGGTAGAAGTAGTGGATAGACTTTTAATAGAAGTTATGCAACCATCAAGGGATATATCTTCAAAATTGAATTTGAACTTCGGATATTAAGATAATATCCTTTTTATTGACTTTAAGAGAAAGCTATTATCAATTTCTAAATTTGAATTCTCTCCTTATCTCCAAATTTGATTTGATTTATCCAGAATTTTATGTGAAAATTCAATTCTAAATTGGTCTGCAGCTAGTTAGCATGTTGATTGCTGAATATGACTCATAAATAATAGAATTGAAAATAGTAGTCAACATAAGAATTATAACTCTTTAAATTCTCTTTCTGCAGTATCTTGAATTATCATTTTTGTTTTTCTATAGTGAAAGTTATGCGCAAAATGCTAAAAGATATTCAGTCTGAATCCGATTCTAATTGATTTAGAACTCTGAATTTACTTGAATTTTTCTCCTTATCTCCAAATATGATTGCCTTATCTCGTCTATTCATCAAGAGATATATCTTTAGATTTTCATTTGAACTTTCAGTTTTGAGAGAATATTCTTTCTCTTTAACTTGGAAAGTAAGTAATCTCCAAATCTGAGTTTAAATTTAAATTCTTCCTTTTTATCTTTGACTTAGAGCTTAAACAACTTGAATTTAAGTTGAGTTTCTCCTTTATCTTCAATTAGTATTGGGATTATCTCTGATTTTTTTGGCTTATTGGGCTTTTGATCTTCTTTTTAATCTTTTGGGCTTATTTTCTTTCTTGTTTTAATTATAGAGGCATGCACATTACTAAGTAAAATACAATTACATAGTATTACTTTATAAAAAATAAATATGAAAAATAACTAAAAATATGCACATTTGATGAACAATCACACCCCCACACTTATTCTTTTGCTTGTCTTCGAGGAAAGCAAAAGAAAAAAACTAAACTAACCTAACTCACTTTTGTAGGAATCACGTTTGCACTTAGCACGTGTAACAAGCCGTTAAACCTCTAGGTTACACCTAGAGGACGAGTTTTATCTCGTAAGAGTTTTCAGTGGATTACACCCAAAAAGATGAAATAGAAACAAAGTGTTAGTATTTTGAAAATGCATTTTGAAGAAAAGAAATATTTGAAGTATTTTTGCAGGAATTAAGCAATCTATAAGTTATAGGAATACCAAACTATTCATTCATAAACTTAATCTTTATTCAAAAACTAGTTATCAATCAGGGTAAAAGTCAAACTGTACTTCTCATCTAGTCTATTATTTTACCCTAAGTTATATGCACATCTGTGACGGTGAAATTTGACTCGAGATTCTTTAACTCTAACTCTTATGCCTTATTTTTCATATTTTGGGTGGTATTATCTCTTAGTTCTTTTAGGCTTTCTAATCTGCCCATGTAACGAGCCTTTAGTCAGTGACTCCTAAGCCGAATGGTCTTAGGGCATCGGTGAGAAAACACCCCAAGAACTTAAGACTCGAGCATATAAGGCCATAAAACTAAGGATTTTATTTATTATATAGACGACTTTTAGGCGTGAATACTTATGCTTTATGATTGGTCGCTAATGTTACATATTTAGTATCATATTTCCATACTTATTATAGAATAAAATCTGCATTATCCTAATTAAATGTTTAATTTATTTGCAGGCCCAATCCTTAAGGAGATGAAGAGAAATGAGCTCAAAAGCCCACCAAATTCTGAATTAAATCAGAATTAATTCGAGCTCAGTGAATCAGGGCAAAATCAAGAGGTTGAAAATTGGTTGAGACGAATCATCTCAGAATCGATCAGTTGAAGCAAAGATCAAAGGCCATTTCGTCAAAATCCCGAACTCAAACGAGAAAACTAACTGAAGATAAAAGCAGAAGGGAAAACCAGGGAGACCCACCAACAGGGTGTGGCCACCTGGCCACACCCTGGCCGCAGAAACGCGGCCAAAGCCGCGTTTTCACGGCTTGGTTGTGGAGTTAGGGGGAGCGTTTGCTCCCCCGATATTCCTGAGATCCTGTAGGTTGGGTTTTTGCCTATAAAAAGCCAGTATTTGCACTGAAAATGGGACGACCATGCAGAGATAGGATTTAGCCTATTTCATTTCTTGTAGTTTAGGTTTTCTTTTCTTTTTATGTAATTTATATGTAAGCTTAGGTTAGATGAAGATTCATGTAAGTAAGAGAGAGAGGCTTATGTTGAGAGTGACACCGATGTACCCTCCTCCTTTCTTCCATCGTTTCAAGCAATAAAAGGTAACATGTTTATGTTCTTCTTTACTTTCATTTTCTTTTTCTTCTTCCTAATTTACCTCTTTTGTTTTCGATGAGCTTGCAAGTAAATCCAGAAGCATAAGTATAACGATGTTATGTGAGTGCCAACGATAGTTCATGAAGACGTTCTCCTCCTCAAGATCCGTATCACTTCTTGCGCCACTTGATGATATAATGCGAATGGAGACTGAGCTCGATCCTATGATCTATGCGTTGAACGCCTCCAAGCAAGGTAGAACATGCAAGGTTTCCAGGTAAGTCATCAACAAACTAGGTGAGTATTTCTTTAACCTTCTCTCTTTTTTTATTTCTTAGTTTAGATCGCCAACACGATTTCTTTCGCACATCTTCCAAATCTTCTTTCTTCTTTTCCAATTAATTTGTACATAGCCATTTTCTGATTTTCTCCACCTTCTCATTCTACCGTTTTCTTTCTAACTTTAACATAACTCGTTTTCATTTTCATTTCTTTAAACAAAGAAGAACTTTCGTTTGTCTTCATAAAGATTTCAGTACAAAAACCTTGAACGCTTCTATCGCAAACCCTCCTTGTGGATCACGACCCGCATAGCCACTTGCTATAGCGATAAGAATTGAGCACTTGCACATCTCTATTTCTAAATCTAAAATTCTGTATTTTTTGTGCAGGTTGTAGCTCAATCAAATTTTGGCGCCGTTGCCGGGGATGGTAACGGTTTGTATTGAAATCTGATTTTTATTGAATTTTTAGAACTAAAACGAATTTTCTTCTCTGTTGCAGGTTATAGGGCAAGCAAAGCAGGAAAAAAGGATTGCAGAAACAATAACTGGTCTTGGGCCTCTGTTCCAGAAACAGAGACCATGTACCCTCTGAATGCCGCATTTTCTCGGCTTTTGCCGCGTTTCCGCGACAAGGAAGAGTTCACTACTAACTGTCTTTTTTGCAGGGCTGCTTACTTTGCAAAAACTAGTTTTCTGCAACTTTATTTCTTATATGCCATCACCAAAAAGCCTGCTAATAAAACAGTAAAATACTTGTTGAAAAAAGATAAAAAAATTGATTAGACGTTTGCATTTTAGGCACGTGTCTTTTCAATTCATTTATTTTACTGTTGAAGAGTACTGGAGTAAGGTACGTTCGCATTGCATTTAGAATATGACTCATCTCTTGGTGATTTACATAGCTTTGAGTGAATCTTATTTACATATCTTGTACACTTGTACAAACTGATCTTAAGGGCACCACCCATTAACAAGATAAGGTGGGGAGTTAATCACCCTTCCTTGGCCCAAAAATCAGATTCCAAGCACTCACTAAACCCAAGCCTAACTAAAAATGAGTAGACGTTGGCCCTAGGGACATCTCGGACTCAATTAGGAGATTATCCTGAGGGGGAAAGTGTTGGAATTTGACTCCTGCCAAATAGTGTCTAGGAAAGGGATTAAGGGCCGAAAGCCCGAAGGTTGGTGGTTATTTAATTAAGGAACGTCTTTGACGGAAAACCTCCCACCAACCTTGCCCTGACCTGGCTGATTAGCTTGTGGTCAAAGTCTGCATTAGACCTCCCGTGGACAGTCTAATCAGTTAGGAGTCGTCTAGGTCATAGGTCTACCCTAACTTAGGTTAGAATTTTTTCTTATTTGTTTGCTTATTGTTTGTTTTTTCTTTCTTTTTGTTTGTATTCTATTGTGTGATATGGCTTATAATAACAATTTTTTCAACTTCAATAATAATCCATATTACACACCGACTTCATTTTCGGATATTACCAACCTGGCATATCATAACTTTAACCAACCTAGTGTGCCGGATTGGTCTTATCCGAATCAATATAAACCATGCCCCCAATTAATAATTATAATTTCCAGAATGATTTCAACTCTTCACAGAGTCAGTGGGGCTTCACCTCCCCAGAGTCCAATTTTCAACCAACTTGTCCTCCTTCTCCACCTTGTCCACAATATTTCCAAGATTCATACTCAGTTCCACCAGTCCAAAATAGAAAACTATCAATTTTGGAAATGAGTATGCGTGAGTCCAAACACAAATCCCAAAATCTGATGGACTCACAATTTCACCCCCAATTCCAAGACAATACTTCATCTTTTCATCAAAACAATGAACCTATCAACTATGAAAAGATGCTTGAAGCCATGACTCAGGCTCAAAATGCTCGTAATCGTGACATAGATATGATGGTCAATCTCTACGTTCCCACCGTTTGACCAGTTCTGATGTCACTAACTATCCTGTTAGAGCCGATGAGTCAGGTTGTTTTGGAAATCAAGATTCCATTTCAGAACAATCATTTGAACTTGCCCAAACTCTAAATTTTGAAAAGAATATTGACAGTTTGGTAAGTTATCCTTTTCCTGAAATCGAACTTGAAAATGAATATGATCATGAATCTCAACTTAGTGATTCAATTTTACTTCCTGATTCAATAATGACTCCGGTGTCTTCACCTGATTTCAATCTTTCCCCGAGTCAACATTGGATCCTGTGCCAATTCATAATGAAATTGAATCACCCATTTTGATGATCATATTGAACTTGACCAATTTTACACTTTTGAAAATCCTATAGACAAATTGACAAGTTCTCATTTTTTTGATATTGAACTCAATGAGATATGTGACCTAGATTCTCAAATCTGTGATCCAGTTCAACTTTCTGAATCAATATCGACTTCTGTTTTGATACCAAACTTGAGTAATATTTTAGAGTCAGTTTTGATTCCCCCACCTATCATTCCTGAACTTGAATCACCAATATTAAGTCACATTCCATTGTTGGAAAATAAATGTGGACTTGAGTTTCACTTTCTTGACTTGGACCCACTTCCTGAACCAATCTTGACTCCTGAGCCTTTACTTGACTTAAGTCATCTTCCTGAGTCGGTATTAGTTCCTATACTTCCTGAGTCTAAGTCAATCATTCTATCATTTCATACTCCATTTTGGGACAAGGTTGTTGACAAATTTGACTCCGACATTAATTATGGAATTGGAAATTAGATGGGGTCAAATATTTAATAAAAATCCTTCATGGATTCATCATTTTAATGGGTTATATTAGAGAAATTTCTGGTGGGTTCCTCCGAACCCACAAAAAGTTGATTGGGCCGCATTTCGTGGACCAATCAGACCACCACCTTAAAGTAACATTTTCCTTCCCTTTCGTCTTTTTCATGCATCTATGCATTAATTCATACATTGAGGACAATGCATGAGATAGGTGTGGGGGAGGGTCTAACATAACTTAGTTTTTTCTTTTCTTTAAAAAAAAAATACATTTTCTTTACTTTTAAAAACTTTTTGGAAAATAGAAACAATATTTTGACATATTTTTTGTAAGAAATTAAGTTAATTTTAAGGAATAGGAAAATCCAAATTAGGATTTCTTATACTTGGTCAAAATAAGATTATTTGTTGATTTTTAGGGTTGGAAGAAAATTTGTCAAAGTAATTTAGTCTTAATCTTTACCTTGATGAAATATGCACACTTCATACACTTACACACTTAGGGTTCAAAACAAAGATTCTTATGCCTTATAAAAAAAAGAAAAAAAAGAAAAATAAATAAACAAATCTAATTATTGATTAGCTAGGTGTTTTGACCTAAGTAAGCCTTAGTATGTATGCGAAAGATGATTAGATAAGTTTGAAAAGAAAAAAAATATATATAAAAATCCTCTGATTAAGCTGGGTATTTGTGCCTAATAAAGCATAAGTATTCACGCTTAAAAGGGGTTCATATAATAAAATCCTTAGTTTTGTGGCTTATTTGCTTGAGTCCTTAAGTCCTTGGGGTGTTTTCTCACCCGGTGCCCTAAGACCATTTGGTTTGGGAGTCATCGATTAAAGGCTCGTTACATGGGCAGATTAGAAAGCCTAATAGAACTAAGGAATAATACTACAAATATATATATATATATATATATATATATATAATATATAATATATATATATAATATATATTATATATATATATATATATATATAAATAAGTCATAAGAGTTAGAGTTAATGAACCCTTAGTCAAAATTTTCACAGTCACAAGGTACATATGACTTAGGGTAAAGTAATAGACTATATGAGAAGTACAATTTGACTCCTTACTTTGATTGATAACAAATTTTTGAATAGAGACTAAGTTTAGAATGAAAAATTCAGTTTTCCTATAACTTATAGATTACTTAAATCTTACAATTATATTTCAAATATTTTTCTCTTTCAAAATGCTTTTCAAAATACTATTCTTTATTTCTCTTTCTTTATGGATTTTGTGGGTGCAATCCGCTGAAAACCCTCATGAGATAAAACTCGTCCTCTAGGGGAAACCTAGAGGTTTAATGGCTTGTTGCTCATGCTCAGTGCAATCGCGTGACCTGCGAAAGTGGTCTAATAATCCTCAGATATATTTAGTTGTTTTGCTCGAGGACGAGCAAAAGATAGGTATGGGGGTGTGATTGGTCGCTAATGTTGCATATTTAGTATCATATTTCCATACTTATTATAGAATAAAATCTCATTGTCCTAATTAAATGTTTAATTTATTTGCAGGCCCAATCCTTAAGGAGATGAAGAGAAATGAGCCCAAAAGCCCAACAAAATTCTAAATTAAATCAGAATTAATTCGAGCTCAGTGAATCAGGGCAAAATCAAGAGGTTGAAAACGGTTGAGAAGAATCCTCTCAGAATCGATCGGTTGAAGCAAAGATCAAAGGCCATTTCATTAAAATCCAGACTCAACGAGAAAACCAACTGAAGATAAAAGCAGAAGGGAAAACCAGGGAGACCCACCAACAGGGTGTGGCCACCTGGCCACACCCTGGCCGCGAAACGCGGCCAAAGCTGCGTTTCCGCGGCTTGGTTGTGGAGTTAGGGGGAGCGTTTGCTCCCCCGATATTCCTGGATCCTGTAGGTTGGGTTTTTGCCTATAAAAGCCAGTATTTGCACTGAAAATGGGACGACCATGCAGAGATAGGATTTAGCCTAGTTTTCATTTCTTGTAGTTTAGGTTTTTCTTTTCTTTTTATGT